>PVIJ01003291.1:0-77100 GCA_004024925.1 Scalopus aquaticus
CCATGTCGCTGCAAATTGCATGTGTTTATCTTCTTTCCATGCTGAATAGTATTCCATTGTGTATATGTACCACATCTTCTGGATCCAATCATCTATTTTTGGACATCTGGGTTGCTTCCATACCTTTGCTATTGTGAATAGTGCCGCAATGAACATACAGGTGCATGTATCCTTTCGGATTAGTGTTTTTGTGTCCTTTCGGTAAATTCCCAAAAGTGGTATTGCTGGGTCGTATGGGAGCTCCCTGTTTAGGAGTCTGAGGAATCGCCATACAGCTTTCCATAGTGGTTGGCCAAGTCCCACATTCTTTCATTATAAAAAAAAAAAAAAAACCTGACTTGTTGATTATACTAAGAGAATGAGATTCTCTGAAAGTTACAACAGAAATTCCAATAGGCATCCATATAGAAAATCATAGGTCTGCAAGCCAGTGGATCCAGTTTTTTGCAACTTTTCTTAATGACTGATAAAATTCTGCTGGCATTTCACCCTCCTCTATTGCTGTCAGTTTATTGCCTGGTGTCTCGAAATCCCCAAAAGGATTTTTCTGGAAGAATTAGGCATGAACATTCTCAGTTCTATGCCAAAATACACACAGACTTGTTGACACAACAAGAAATTGCTTGTAGAGCAGCTTTATATAAAGTGACATCACAGATCTGAAAATGCTTTTTCTCTTCTTCTATCAGTTATTTTTTTCACATTTGACAACAAACACAGACTATCAAGAAGGAAAAGGAAAATATGTTTTTCATAGGAACAGTCACTGAAATTAAGTGGTAGAAATTAGCAGGGGAAAGTAAAGTCTTGTGTACATAATCTCATTCTGTCCAGAGTGAGGTTTTATATTCGTTCATATTTTTGTGTTTCACATGATGCTTAATTTTTTATTTGCAACACAGAAGTAATTTTAAAAGTAACTGGAGCACACAAAATCATATTCATAAAGTGCTTCAACTTGCAGTGTTACAAAGTCAAGCATGGAGGAATAGAGACCCTAGCACTGTCCTAAGCTCAATTACAGTGAAATGCTAATACTGCATAGGAATTGACTGACTTATGAATATGGTTCCCTATCTATCCAGTCCTGCGGGGTTTAGTCTTGTAGCTCTGAGTTCAACTTCTGAGTTCAATTCTGTGACACACACTATACAGCTGGGCTGCAGGAATGCCCTATAATTCACTGATACAGGAAGCCACTGAACTTTTGAATATATTACATATTAGCGGGTAGTACATTCCTACTGAAAAGGGTCCCCGAACTCAGTTTCCAACATAATGTGTAGAGAGGCATCCCCCCTCAAGGAGCAAATCTCAGATGCCAGCAGGATACCCAAGAATTCAACTCAATTCAGCTCAATTCTAACACTTTCTACTCAGAGACAGCATCCAATTCCATAGGTAAAATGCTCTGTCTCCTTAGACCGTTCTCCACTTAGATGCCGGTCACAACCCCAGGCTGCTACTTGTGCTTCTGGCCAACTGGTTATAAATCAGAAATTCCCACAACTCCTCCTCGGATTCAATTAATTCGTTAGTGTTGTTCAAAGAACTCAGGAAACGTGTTTACTAACTAGAGCACTGTTGTTTTACAAAAGATACTTGGGTATATATATAATCAACAACCAGATGAAGAGATACATAGGCCATGGCATAGGGAAAGGCTGTGGAGCTTCCATGCCTTCTCCAGGCCACTCTCATATTCACCAACCTAAAAGCTCTCTGACCCTGTTCTCTTGGGCTTTAATGGAGGCTTCTTTACTTAGGTGTGATTGGTTAAAACACTGACCATTAGAAATTGGCCTCAATCTCCAGCCATTTTCCTCTCCCTGGAGGTTTGGGCCTGCGATTGGAAATACCAACCCTTTAATCACATTTGGTTCTCCAGGCAACCAGCCCCCAACCTTGGTTGCTTCCAAAATTCACTTCATTCATGTAACAAAAAACTGTCAACACTTAGGAAAATTCTAAGGCTTTGAGGAGCTATGAGCCAGGAACTATAGATGACCCTATATGCATGAGAAATACATTTGGTCATACGAATAGCCAAATATATATTTTTCATAATAATACACCTACAATCCTACTTCTCTGTTCTAGCATTTATCTATAGAGGTCCTTTTCTGCTTCACCTACTCTTTCCTGACTTCCTTGCACCACTCATTCCCATTGCACCCATACCCTCTGAGAAAGTGCATGGTTTCCCTGAGTTATTACTAAACTTCTTCATGGTAGTAAGAGTTAGCAAACATTTTAAACCTCAGGGGGGAAAAATTCCTTACTAAATGACCACAATTGACAACCCTACTATTTTGCCTAAACAGAAACAATCACTTTAAATTTGCTAACCTTCAACTTTGAAGTGGGGCTGGAGTTCCCCACTCATGTGTGGTGTTCAGTGCTTTGGAGAGTGGAGACAGCCTGTGTCCATAGGTCACAATACCCTTATTGTGCTCCTCCTAGCACAATATGTTCATCTGCCCAGACAAAATTAACTCTGCAGCAAGAACAAGTTCACAAAACAATGACTGTGCACATTCACAATGAATGTCATTAAAATCTTGACACCCAGGGCATTTAACCAAAAAACTGAGATGAGGGCTTCCGTGGAAGCCCAGTGCTTAAGTCTCAGTGCTGTCACTCCTACGACCTGAGTTCCACCCCTGGCTAGGGCGCTAACCCATATGGCGCAGCAGAACTGTCCGGTCTTGCCTGCTGCTCCCCTCAGCAGTGTATTTCATAAATCTGCCTGTTTTGCTCCCCACTCTGACTCTGGTGAATCCTCTCATACCCCCGTACCTCTGGCCTTCACCCCAGCTCTTCTACACAAAAATAAAAAAATTAAAAAAGAAACTGTGAAGAGTTAGGGTTCTTTTTCCCTCACTGTTTCCCTTCCTCTCCAATACCCCTCAGCCCCAGAGTGATACCACAATTCCTTATAACTTGAATGTTTCATAGGTTGTAGCAGTAAAAAGGTCTTGGTATGTGAATTCCATCTTTCAGTAGATAAGGGGTAAACACAAGAAGAAAAAAAGTACTGGGTGGGCATTTCACAGTTCATCAAAATATAAATATTAGTAACTATTATAACCCAAAACCAAAGCTTTGGACACAATTATTATATGGAAAACCTTTAAGGATTACCCCTCACGACACTGTGACTGATTGGTGATTTCCAGATGCTGGGACTGTAGAACACTCAACACTTTCTAGATTACTCTGCCACCTTGGTTGTTTATTCCACCTATGAACCATAGGATTCAGCTTTCTTGGGCATGAGTACAGAATATAAAAAATGCAAATTGTTGAGAAAAGAAATCATTGAAACCTGTCATTTAGGCAATTTGGGAAATACCTATAAAAATTATAAAAGCACATAGCTTTACTGTAATGATTCTATAAATGTCTATGTTTGTTATAAATTTATTCTAAATTTATACTTGTACATAGTAACATGGAAAGATATTCATGACATCATTGTAATAGTAATGGTAATAGTAAAATACTGGAAATAACTTAAATGTTCCTTATTAAAGAACTGTTTAAATAAATTGTAGTGGATCCATGCAGTAGAAAATGAGGCCATAAAAAAAATGAAAAAGTTCTATATGAATTAATATAGACAGCTCTACAAGAACTAAATCTAAATTAATTGTTAAATTTTTGAAGTAACATTAGTTATATATGATTCAGAGGTAAATTAGTTGTTAAATTTAAAAAAACAATTTATTTCTGGAAAACTACACAAGACACTAATAGTGTCAACTATGAGGAAAAGATTTGGGTGACTGGGCGTCAAGGATGAGAGAAATTTCTGTGTTTTGAATTTTAAACGATAGGAAATAGTCTAGTCAGATCAAAACAATTGATGTGGACAAAGCCTCAAAAAGTAAAACATTACAATTCCTATGTCTTTCAAACTGCCATGCAACAGAAAAACTGTTATAACTATTCCTCTTGTAAATTATCTCAGACTCCAAAATTTTAAATTTATTTTAAAAAATTTAAAAAACAAGCAAATCAATAATAAAACATTTAATTTTATAGTTTAATATAGATTTTTACATATAACACAATTTAACTTTTTGTTGTTTACATAGTTAGAATTATATAGGCATCCTTATTGATTAGGAGAATAATATTTTTTGTTTGTTTTCTCAAGTGTATTTTGAGGACTTACAAACTACCAAAAATCATGTTGGATTCCGGAAATTCACTGTTGAATATGACACAGTTTCTGACCTCCTAGATAGTTCTAGTACTTTAGCTATTGGGGCAGAAAAAGTTCCTTTTTAAGAATGACACATGCAACACGCAATAGCTCTTTACCAGCTCAGTAAAATAGTAAACATTCGAATGTGAAATGAAAACAGCTGGAGCAGCTGAACACAATTTAACTTTACATGAAAAAAATCCTCAGACATAGATTACTTATTCTCTCCACACACCAGTAACTCCTGCTCCATGTCAGGAAACTCAATGTTTAAAGACAGAGCAAGGAAAAACTCCCCTCCTCCTTGCATCTCCATCTTTTTCCTGTATGTGTACTCCTTCCTCAACCCAGCAAGAAAAAAACCCAAGAGTAATGTATTAAGCAAGAGTCTATAATTTATGGTTGCATTAAATGATAGTTTGCTACATATAAGCTGTTTGTGTGATATGTACTCTATTTTTAGAATGTCTAGAAACATGTTGCTTAAAATTATTGAACAGTCCCTCTCAGGAGCTCATTAGCATACTTGCACTCTAGTTGAGTTTAGACATACAATCATAAATTTCCCCAACCTACCAAAGCATACTTTGGTGGAAGGTGACACAGGGGATGGTTTTTAAAAAAGCAGCAGCAGTGAAGAGGGAATAGAATGATGTGGTGAGAGTGACTTCGCCCTCAAGTGCTCTTTCACACATGAGAGACAGAATACTTAGAAATAAGATGCTCTCCCACCTGAGATAACTAGAGTCAAGATAGAAGAGTAGCCCCTAAATGCGTGAATAAACAAGCAGAAGGCATGCGTGGTTAACTCAGGTACATTCTGGTCAGGCCTGAGTAAATGGCAGGAAGGCCCCTACAGGGGAATACCCCCACTGCAGAAATGGAGGAACAGCATAATAAGAAATAGTACCTCAAGGACATGTTGAAGAGATAAATTGGTCTCAGCACTGATAATTTGATATAGTGAATTTCTGTCTTTGCTTCCATGATTTGTTTTAAGGATTATTAGAGATACATATTTCTGCAGGTATGTAAGTTTCACAAGCAATAAGCTTTTAGGAAAACGATATATACTTCGAAAACCAAGTTCCACTATGAATAAGAGAGATTGTTTTCTAAGTGTTCTTTGGGAACCTTTAATTATACATTAAAAAAGGAAACAGCATCTATTATATCATTGCATTTTTTTTTTTGGCTGCCAGAATAGTGGATATGATTTGAAGCAACTGTATGTCACCAACTTTATGCTATAAAGAGTTCCAATCTGCCTCACAGTTTGCAAGACCACACACTTTCAAATGTCTAGCACACACAATAGAAATAATTAGTGAGTGCTGTTCCTCATGCATTGAGACAAGGGGGAGGAACAAAAATATGCTAACATTAGATGAACTAGAGAGAGCAAATTTACAGTTGAAAATTCTAAAATCCCACAGAATTAGTTCTGTGCTGTCCATTTATCATATGTATACACACACATATACACATACATGTATTTATGACACCAAAGTTTTGTATTTATTAAGACCATATGTGCTTTTGTATATTTGAGGATTAAATCACCAAGATGCCCATGCAAAGCTCTAAGACAATAGCTGACAATAGCTTTGATGTATGGGATAATTAATTCCTATAAAATAAAGACAAATGAAACCTAGTTGTTATATGTAACCATATGTCAAAAAACTAATCTGATAAAGCAGTAATTTTCATGTATCACTTTTAAACTTATTCCTTAGCAAATGTTGACTGACCAAATAACTTCTAAAAAACAATAATAAGCAATTTGGTTTCGATAAGTATAAGCAATCTAAAAGTAGGTCTGATGAAGTTTACAATATCTATAAGATCCTTGAAAATTAGTTTTTATAGAACCTTCCTGGTGTCACAGGGGTTAAAGTCTTAGTCAATCAAGCTATCACTGGCCACTGCAGCATGAGTTCCACATGAGTTCCAGGGAGCTGACCCACATGGCACAATAGACCTTTCCTGTCTTGCCTACGGCTCCCCTCAGCACTGTATGTCAGTAAATCCACCAGTTCTGCTCCCCATTCTGTCTCTGGTGAATCCTCTCACCCATGCCCACACACCTCTGGTCTACACCCCAGTTCTTATATGCATGAATAAATAAAAATAAATCTTTAAAAAAAGAAAATTAGTTTTTATAAATAGGAAAGATTATATAGGTTATCTTTTGCTTGCTTTCAAAGGAGGAGAGCAGTGGGTGAGACAGGAGAGGTCTTCCATGCCATGAGGGTTAGTTCCCTGGCTAGGGATCGAACTCGCGCTGCAGTGGCTGTTGTTAGCTTCATAGTGCTGAGACTTAACCCCTTGTGCCACCAGGGAGGGCCTATAATGATTTTAGATCCATAAATAAGTAATTGCAAGTTAAATTCTTTGCATAAAGAAAATGTTCATTAACATTTGATACTAAGAGTCCATGTTAAATAACATTCTGCAGTCTTCTAGTTCTCATATAAATTCATGTAGTATCAGCTGAAGGCCAATATACTATCTTTCTTTTTTTTTTTTCAATTGTATCATTTTTTTTTTATTAAGGTAACATTGGTTTACAGCACTGTATATGATTTATGGGTCTAGTTCACACCTCTTCAGATAACTATTTCCACACTATATCTTCCATCAAAGCACCCATAATCCTCCACCATAGTTCACCGGGCTGCTGACCCTGTATATGCCTCAGAATCCTATTTAAGAATATTTTTAAACATGCGAGGGCCTCCTTGGTGGCGCAAGGGGTTAAGTCTCAGCACTATGAAGCTAACAACAGCCACTACAGCATGAGTTCGATCCCTAGCCAGGGAGCTAACCCACATGGCATGGAAGACCTCTCCAGTCTTACCCACTGCTCCCCTCAGCAGTGTATTTCAGTCATTCTGCCTGTTCTGCTCCCCACTCTGTCACTGGTGAATCCTCTCATCCCCCTTTCACTTCTGGCCTACACCCAGCTTTATGCATAAATAAATAAATCTTTTAAAAAAAGACTATTTTTAAACATGTGAGTCAAGATATGGAAGTTCATCAAAATCTTTTCTAATGAATAATTTTGAGTATCATCACACATATTGTAGTCAATAGAGCAATTGTTGCCTGGATTAAAAGAAACCTTCCAAAACCTCTGAATCTGTTAGATAAGCCTAAAACTCTTGGTGCTCCACTGTTTTCCACTGCTGCTTTCTCCGCAGCTACCTTCTCTTTCTTCTTTCAGGTCTTCATTACCCAAACATTCATGGAACAGGTATGAAACACCAGGCCCAGAGCACAAATAGAACAAGCAAAGATTCTGTAGTCCAGGTTTAATTACCATTGGGTCTCATTAATCACAGTTGCTCACACCATCTCTAATTCCTCAAAGTCTCGAATAATTTCCTCTCTTTAATTCTAGGTTTAGTGGACTAAACAGCAAATCCCATCTCTTAAAGCTCATAAAATAATTTCAGAGTTCTAGCATGTGTGACTTCCAATCTGTTAGCTTTTTTCCCTAACCCATCCGGCCAAGGCCAAGGTGCTTTTTCACATTTTTTGACACTTTTTTTTAACCTACCTTATATGTTGGCCATTGGAATATATTTATTTATTAATTAATTTTATTATATATAGTACACTCCATGTAACTGTTAATTAAAGCAACTATCTCAATGTCCTGATGAAAGGTAAACTATTTGGTAAATTAAATGTTTTTGCACTAGTTTCTGAATTTTCACCTTTTATGTGGATGTTTTAATATTGTGTGAAATACAGTTCTGACATTTCTAGGCTCCAAAGTCAATAAAACTTCCAAAAAACCAGAGAGATCTATAGAAAATTGCCATGGAAGAGATGTTAATAACAAATTTATCTTTTTTTTTTAAAATTTATTTATTTATGCATACAAGCTGGGGTACGGGCCAGAGGTGTGGGGTGGTGAGAGGGTTCACCAGAGACAGAGTGGGGAGCAGAACAGGCAGACAGACGGAAATACACTGCTGAGGTGGGCAGCGGGCGAGGCAGGAGAGGTCTGCCACACCATGTGGGAATCTCCCCCGCTGGGTATCGAACTCCCACGGCCACAGCGCAGCGTTTAACCGCTGCGCCTCCAGGGAGGCCCAACAACAAACTTATCTTTACCGTTGTTACATAATAAAAGAATGAACACTTTAATATTTAAAAGCAGTAAGTCCTAATTTGAACTGGATTGATTTAATGATGAATAATTCGCTATGTTTTCCTGCCATTTTACTACAGATGACTAAAAACATAACCATGCCTCGCTACTTAGGAGTGACTGGTAAAGATAATGCCAAGTCTAGACATACCAGTTATTTTAGGAATTGCATTTGAAAGTTATTTGTGAGGTTTGCTCCCTTCATTTTAAATTTTAGATAAAATTATTACTGAACTTTACTGATCAAAATATAAGTTCTTAAGACAAAAAAAAATCATGCTTCTGCATCTAGATGAGATTTTAATAAAGACATTTTAGAAATGAGGGAAGCTATCCTAGTCTTATAAAACAACTTTTAAGAGTTTCCACTACTTCTCAGGGTAAAGCTTTGGGGAGGGGGGCAGAGGGGTAGGATGGGGGGGGTTCTTACTCTGTTGGAAAACTTCAAAAATCTGTTGCAGTTGTATCTCAGACCACAAGTTGGGTGTGTAGGGGAGTAAAATATCTGTTACCTATTCAATAGTTTGATTTGCATGCACTTTCAAAAATGAATTCCAGATGTAGAAATCACAAGTTTCCATAAACATTCTCAGGCAGGCAGACAATATAACTTTTCTATTAAGAATAAAAAAATTCTTTGACAGACTACTCCAGAGCTCTCTGACTCTGCCCATGGGTGAATGGGAGGTAGTTACTGTAAAGGAATCTCATTCTAACCATATGTGAAAATAAAGCAGTGATGCCTCTAAGTTTGAAATGATGCCATTCCCAGAAATTTATGTGCCACAGAGTAAAGGTGAAACTGGATTCAGCTCCTATCTGAATTCTTATGAATTATCTTCCAAATATAAAGGTTTATCTCCTACTTTTCCAAAAATAAGTTTTGAAATTACTATAAATTTAATCCCATCATGTGGAATAAATTTAGGAAAATGTTGACCTTTATTAAAATTACAAGGCTATAGTATAATAGCTTTACTTAGAAACCAAGGAATAATTTAAGAATGACGGTGCGCTATCAAAATTGAATGTGTACTATTACGTTATTTATAAATATGCACTTTATCAAGACCCATTTTTTATCAATGAAAGCTTTTTACAAAGTAATAAATGGATTATTATACATATTATGCACATTGACATTATGTATATGTCCACGGTTATACTTAAAACTAAGATGTTTCATCAAGCTGAATTGCATCTTTGCTGTTTTCTAATCATATGTCACAAATTTGACATCATGTAAATATACTCTGAACCTCTGTTGCTGATAGTGTGAAAAAAAATAGTAGGAGAAAATTTATGATAAAAAGAATTTATAATGTATTGTGTATGATAATTCATGAGAAAACAAGGAGGCATCCTCCTTGTTATTAGTCACATACATTAAATATATTATGCTACAGTAAAGATATATTTTAACTTACTGGACTTAAAGTTTTTATGAGCTATTTTCTTTCTGACTAAGCAATTAAGCAGTATGGGAAAACTGCACATTCAGCAATCAATGTATCACAAGATCTTAACCTCTGGAGGGGGAGGGAGAGGTGTCAAACTGTTACAGGGTAACCCCGTGGGGTGCCTGTCTGGGTTCCCACCCGTGCACTTAAAAAGAGACTTAAAAACTCAAATGCAGGCACACAATAAAATAAATAAAAAGATTTATTTACAAAAAGTAAAAAAGAAAAGATAAAGAAATAAATTGTTAAAAACGTCCTACCAGTTTCGCTGAGCTGGACTCTTCTTGCCTACTCAGGAAAACTCTCCTCCATCCACACCACGGACCAATCTCCCCAAGTTCACAAGTCAGGTATCTTAAATCCCCCCCCCCCCAAAAAAAAAACATTGCTTAACTCCACCCTCAGTCCTCAGCATCCTTCCTTTAGTGATGATGGCATTCTGGGAATCGTAGTCCTAGGTGTCCTGGCTCTCTCGGCCTGAGGTGGGGGTGGGGTCCTGGGACACTCCCCCTTCCTGAGGACCACCCTCTTGCAAAAACAGGGTTGGGAAGAGCACAAGGGACTATGGTGATGGTTCATGGGTGCTATGGTGGTGAGAGAACTATGGGGACCACACGTAAGGGGAGAACAATGATGTAAGAAATTTTTAAAAATAAGTAAAAACAAAAAAATATTAGCCTGTGGGATTTGTCCCAGGACTCAGCAATACAGGTTCTGTCTGCATGTATACAGTTTTGAATAAATTTTTTTATTTTCATTCCATTTATTTGGTATAATATGGACCCTGTTTTATTGTTTGTAGAAGGAAGTGGGCAAATTTCTGAGCCACCAGTATCTCATACAGACATCCGCACATTCGCATTCTTCCTTCAAGCGTAATCTTACTCAGGTCTGGGTTATGGAACAAGAGTGGAAGCTTGTGTTTATGAAAATGAAAAGAACGAGGAAGGAAGGGTAGCAAAGAAAACCATGTCTAAAGGAGAAAAGACAGTGGAATTAGAGTGAATTTTATCTCTTGTGTGTACTATTATAAAATCTGCCTAATCGCAATGTAGTCTCATTTGTGCATGTTTCCTTCTTTCAATCAATATGTATTAGGTGACTACTGAAAATGAGACACCATTAAGCACATAATTTTAACTTCACTTTAGCAGAAAATAGATGAATTATGCTTCCTTCTATTTTTTATCTTCGCAACATGAAGGAGAAATTTTGTACTTGCAGGTATTAGAAATTTTTCAATACTCTAAAAAAATTAATGGACAGTATTGCAAACAATTTCAAATTAAAGAATATGGAGATACAGTGTAAAGTCTCCCTCCTGTTCTTGTCCCATGCCCCATTGCCATTAATTCCTTTAACATGTGACTACTGTCATTAGTTCACTATTTGTTTCTAAACTTTTGCAAATACAACCAGTACCAAAGAAAAAAATTGTTTCAGTGTCATTTGACATATACACATGTCCATCTATAGGAAAATTTCCAGAAGTAGAATTGCTGGAGCAATGGGTAATTTGGAATTTTGATAGATTTTTCAAAGTTGCCCTCCATAGAGGCTATACCAAATACACTTCTGCAAGTGTGTATATGTACAAGAATATCCTTTTTTCCTGTAGGATTGTCAATATATGTGCCAGCTGTGCCAACTGTTTTGAGATCAGTCTCTCAATTTTATATGCCCTTCCACGGCCTCCAACACTTCCCATGTCCTAAATCTAAAGAAGAGTTCACAAATTAGGACAGTTTAACTTCTCATAGTGACTGAAAATAATACTGAAGACCAGGAAGTTCCTTGAGAAGTTAAACTGTCCTAATTTGTAAACTCTTCTTCAGATTTAGGACATGGGAAGTGTTGGAGGCCGTGGAAGGGCATATAAAATTGAGAGACTGATCTCAAAACAGCTGGGACACTAATACATATAAAAACAGTGACAAAACTTCTAGCATTGTCACTCACCGTGATGCAGGGAGGAAAGCAAGATTCATTTCAGTGAATCAGTAGAAGTCTTGAGTAGAAGTCTTCTTAATATTCTGTTGTACAAAATGGAAAGTATACAGAAAGCAATTTACTGCATACTGAAAAAAGGACTGTGGATATTTCATCATAGTTTGAGTTGGAAGTTAAGCCATTCTTGTCTTTTTCACAGAACACCATTTATTTTCTATTTCTTTTGATTGAGGTAACATTATTTCAGGATGCTGTGTAAGTTTCAGGTATAGTTTCTCACTTCAGCACTGTATATATCACCCCACATCCACTACCAAATATCAGGTCACCATTCACTCCCAACCAGCTTATTCCCAACCAGAATATGTAGAGGGGTCTACATATTCACTCCTCCTTCCTTCCCCTCTGGTAACCACCATTCTGTTGTCAGAGTGTAAGGGTTTATTTTTGGTTTGGTTTTTGTTACTTTGATTATTTTTTTCTTTATATTCCATAAATGAGTGAAATCATATGGCAATTGTCTTTCTCCTTCTGATTTATTTCACTTAGCATAATCTTGTCAACGTCCATCCATGTTGTTAAAAATGGCAAGACTTCATCTCTTTATGGGTGACTAGTATTTCATTGTGTACATATGGAACAAAATATATATCCCATTCTTTTGTCATCTGTCACTTGGTTTGTTTCCATAGCTTGGCTGTTGTAAATAGTGCTGCAATGAAAATAGAAGTGCAAATATCTTTTTGAATTAGTATTTTCATATTTTTTGAGTAAATACCCAGAAGTGGGGTTACTAGATCCTATCATAATTCTATTTTAAATCTTTTGAGAAACCTCCACAGTGAGTGCACCGATATACAGTGCAGGAGGACTCCCTTTTCTCCACATCTGCACCAACACTTATTATTTTTTGACTTGTTGATAATATAATGATAACTAGGTAGCTAAGTTGCAGGAAGTGAAATGAGGTCAAATCTTAGTGTGGTTTTGGGCCTCCCTAGAGGCACAAGGGGTTAAGTCTCAGCACTGTGAAGTTATGGGCAGCCACTGCAGCATGAGTTCAAGCCCCAGCTAGGGAGCTTCCCACATGGTGCAGCACACCTCTCCTGTCTTACCCGCTGCTCCGCTCAGCAGTGTATTTCAGTCATTCTGCCTGCTCTGCTCCCCACTCTGTCTCTGGTGAATCCTCTCCCCCTCTCCCCCACAGCTCTGGCCTACACCCCAGCTTTTGTATGTATAAATAAATCTTTTAAAAAAATCTTATTGTGGTCTTCATTTGCATTTCCCTCATGAGTGATGCAAAATTTCTTTTCATGTGTCTGTTGGCCACTTATATGACTTCTTGGTGAAATACCTATTTAGATATTTTGCCCATTTTAAAATCAGGTTGTATGTTTTTTATTGTTGTTGTTCAGTGGTATGAGTTGTTTATATTTTTTCAATATTAACCTCTTACCGAATATATAATTTACAAATTCTTTCTCCCATTTTGTAAGCAGCTTTTCATTTTAATGATAGTTTTTTTCACTGTGCAGAGCTTTTTACCTTGAGTTACCCCCATTTGTGTATATTCTTTTTTGCTTCTTTTGCTATGGGAGACAGATCCAAAAAGCCATCATTAAGGCCAATGCCAAAGAGCTTATCATCTATGTTTTCTTCTATGTATGGTTTCAGATTTTACATTCAAATTTTCATCCATTTTGAATTTATTTTAGTATATGTTATATGATAGTGGTCTAATTTCATTCGTTTGCATGTGATTATCCAGTTTTCCCAGCACCATTTATTGAAGAAACTATCTTTCTCCATTGTGTGTTCTTGGTTCCTTTGTCATAAATTAGTTATTCATATGTGTGTGGTTTTATTTCTGGGCTTTTGATTCTCTTCCATTATCTGTGTGCCTATTTTTTTCCCCAGTACCATACTATCTTTGATTACTATAGCTTTGTAGTACAGTTTGAAGTAAGGGAACATGATCTCCATTTTTGTTCTTTTTTCTCAGGATTGTTTTGGATATTTGAAATCTTTTGTGATCCTATACGTATTTTAGAATTTTTGCTCTATTTTTGTAAAGAACGCTATTGAGCTCTTAATAGGAATTATTTTGAAACTATATTTTGCTTTAGGTAGAATAGCCATTTTGGCAATATTGACTCTTGTAATATATTAATGCAGAATGTCTTTTCATTTTCTAATGTCTTCTTCAGTTTCTTTCAACAGTGTCTTATAGTTTTCAGCGTATAGGTCCTTCAGTTCCTTGGTTAACTTTATTCCTAGTATTCAATTATTTTTGCTGCAACATAAATGGTATTGTTTTCATCATTCTTCTAGTTCATTGTTTGCATGTAGATACACAACAGATTTCTATATATTGATTTTGTAGCCTTTACTGCATTTATTTATTATTTCTAACAGCTTTTTTTGTGGAACTTTGGGGATTTTACATATATAATAATTGTGTATTGTGACAATTTTACTTTTTCCTTTCCAACCTGGATACCTTTTATTTCTTTTTCTTGCCTAATCACTCTGTTCAGAACTTCTGAAACTATTAAATAATAGTAGTGAGAGTGAGCATCCTTGCCTTATTCCTGATCTTAGGGGATATGTCTTCAATTTTTTTCCCACTGAGTATATTAGCTAAGGCTTTGTTTTATATGACCCCTTTTACTTTTAGTCCTGTCCTTTTATACCCATTTTATTGAGAGTTTCTATTATAAATGGATGCTGAATTTTTTTAAATTCTTTTCTGCACCTATTAAGTGATTATATGATTTTTTTATCCTTCACTTTGTTGATTTGATGTTAACATACCTTGTATGTCTAGGCTGCCTGCCATGTTGGCACTCACTGTTCCAGAAACAGTGTGTGCAGTGCCTCAGCAGCCCTCAGTATCATGAGATTTAGCAAACTGCTAAGATGTGGCCTTCAGGTAGGAGACTAGGTTGTAGGATATTCTCTGGGAGAGCTGGGCTGCAGGCAGTGTCAGCTTCAGTACCTGCCCCTAGGGCCACATGATTGGGGCCTTTGGGTTTGGCTCAGGCAAGAAGTAGGACTTGCAGTTGCAGTAGGTCTTGCGGAATGGCTGAGACCACTCAACCAATGGCCTCGCTATGGGTGTGCTGGGTTGGGGCTGTCAGGCTGTGGGTGTGAAGACCACTGGAGGCCTCCAAGCTGACAGTGGGCGTAGGTCTTGCAGAGGGCATAGCACATATACTGGCTGCAGGGACCTGGCAGGCTTTGTACTGTCAAGGGAGTGCAACAGGCAGCAGGGTCCATTTACTACCTGGTCATGTTTTGGGAGGTCTTTGGGGTGTTTGCTAACAGATAGGTACAGTTAACAGGAACTAGGGTGGACCCTTTTGATTGTTGTCTCTTGGTCTCCAGCTAATTTGGCTTCTTCCAGGAGTGAGTAGGCCTCTTATCAGGTATTCCCTCCCAAGGTCCGGTAGTATAGAGGATGGGATAGCACCACCATGGAACACTATTTTTATTTGAAAGAACAATTAATAAACTATGTTGATTCAAACTCGGGTACTTGGTAATTTCTCAAAAATAAATGCAGTGAGTCTATAACCTCCAGAAGGGTAAATGGTTGTGTTACTGCCAATGATAAAATTCAGACTTTTAAGTGAAAATTTGAATTTTGAAAAATTCATATCCATCTCTATGAGTTTCAATACTTAAGCAAATTTCTAATGAGATCAGTGTTGCAATTAATAAATGTGATTTTTAATACTGCATAGTGATATATATAACTCAATGAACCAGCATTTCCCAAATACCCAATGCATGAAATCACAAAATCACACATGGCTAAAAGTTTCATCAAAGTACAAGATGTGTCATTGTATTTTAATATAACAAACTACAAAAAGTTTAGTGATGATAGTTTCAGATTTCACATTGATAAAACTTAAGAAACAACCACTTGTCGAGCTTTGGTGCAATGTCAAAGAAAAATGTCCACAGCACCTGAAAAGCCTGTTTAAAAAAAACGCCTCACTTTTCCAACTCCTATCTGTGTGAAGTTGGATTTTCTAGATACACTTCAATCACAATATTTCACAAGAGAGTGAATGCAAAAGAAAATTTGAGTATCCAGCTGTTTTCTATTAAGTCATACATTAAAGAGATTTGTGCACATGTAAAAATGATGTCACTCTTCTCACTAAATGTGTTGCAAAATAAAATAATTTTTCTTCTTAAAAATGTTATTTTAGCATTTTATGCTTTATGGTTATTTTAATTTTTAAAAATTTCTAATTTGGTAAATAACAAAAGATATTTTGGGATCCTCAAAGTAGAAAGAGGTCCCAAGACCAAAATGTTTGAAAGTTGCTGAAATCATTTCTCTCTCAAATCACTGAAACTTGTATCAGTCATGGAGGTCATGGAAACACCCCGGATGTTTGCTAACCACATAACTGTAATTCTCCTTCTGACTGGAATGCATGCCGTGGGTCTCTTTTAGGAAAGCATAGGAGTATAGGAGATACACTAGAAATGCATGGAACAAGAAAAATACTTCATTTTTTTAATTACAAAATGATCCACAACAAAGACAGCTATTGTTGCAAAAGATTGAAGATCACATACATGTTTGCATTATTGTTTTTAGTTTTTGAACCTCAGATGCACATACAACAAGTTGATAGAAAATTGTAGTCTTAGCTTCTCAGTGTGTTGTCATCATAGGCCTATTTATATATCTCTGGGACAAGAGCAATATTATCAACATCATCACCCTTTATAGTGATGATGTAAGAATATATTTGAAATATACATTTCTATTGAATATATTTTTTTGAAATATAATTGAAAATATTTCATTCTTTTTGTACTTGAATAATATTCCATTGTGTAAATGTGTTGCTAATAACATTTTGATTAAAGACAAACTGGATATACAATGGTGATCCCAATAGACTGTACCATATAGGGTGGTGTGTAGTCAGCTGTATCAGCTATCTTTGTGCAGTTGCACTCTATGATGGTCACATAATATCATGTCTCAGAATATCTCCCCACATTAATGACTGAATACCACATTTTCTTTATCCACTCATCTATCGATGAACACTGGTTGTTTCCATATCTTAGCTATTGTAAATTATGTTGCAGTGAACTTGGTAGTGCATATACCTTTGCAGATAATGATTTCAATTTCTTCTAATAAATATCCAGAAGTAGAATATTAGATCATTTAGTAGTTCCATTTTTAAGTTTTGGAGGAACCTCCATGCTCTTTCCCACAGGGGCTGCACCAACTTACATTCCCACCAACAGTGCAAAAAGGATCATTTGTCTACACATCCTCACCAACACTTGTTATTTCTTGTCTTCTTGATCATATTCATTCTAATGGGTGTGAGGTGATACCTCTTTTGGTTCTGATTTTCATTCCCTGATGATTAGTGATGTTGAATACCTTTTCTCATACCTCTTGGCCATATATATGTCTTCTTGGTGAAATGTATATTCAAATCTTACACTCATTTTTTAATCAGATTGTTTGTTTTGATGTTGTGTAGTATGAGCGTCTTAAAAATGTATTTTGGATATCTACCTTTTATTAGTTATATGGTTTACAAATCTTTACTTTACTCCCATTCTATAAGTTGCATTTTCATTTTCTTGACAATTTGCTTTGCTTTACTTTGCTTTTTAGTTTGATATACTCCCACTTGCATATTTTTGCTTTTGGTATCTCTGCTTTCAGTATCAGATGGTTCACCGTCAAACAAATCTTCCTTCAGAGAAAAAGCGGAGTAAAAACTCACTCCATTGGGGCTTTAGCTGAAATGCTGCTTGTTGTTACTTCCTCTTTACTGACACTACTATCAAAATTAATTTCAATAGAATGGTCATAATTGTATTTTTCTGGATAATCAGTGCAAACAAAAAATAAATTATGATACTTCCTTTTTATAAAATACCATTAGTTTACATCCTCATTAGTGTTTTGGAAGGTTAGGATTTCACCCCTCAGGCATAGAGCACCCACCACAGAAGTACCCATAGTCCTCCACCACAGTCCATTGCATTCTCTCCCCACCCTGTTCTTGCCCTCTCCCCATGGATGCCTCAGTTCTATGGTCAGTTTTCAAGGGTTGGTTTTAAAGTTTGTCTTTGTCAGTCCTTTTGTTTGGCCTCTCCGTATTACACAGATAAGTGACACCATGCAGTATTTTGTGTTTCTCCATCTGGCTTATTTCACTTAGCATAATCCCTTCCAGCTCCATCCTTGCTGCATGAGTTTATGTCTTTCGATTGCTGAGAAGTTTCCCATTGTGTATATACACAACATCTCCTTGATCAACTCATCTGCTTTGGGGCATCTGGGTTGTTTCCATAATGGAGCTATTGTAAATAGTGCTACAGTAAAAGTGGGATGTAAATTTCCTTTAAAACAAGTATTTTTGTGGTCTTTGGATAGATATCAGTACTTTTGGTTGTCAGAAATTGATATATTGAGTGATCAGATTATCTTAAAAGCTAAATTATGAAGTGTTATAGAGTATGTAAAATTAAAGAACTGTTGGTTTCAAAGATAGAGTGACACAGGTGGTTGAAAAGATCTCTTTACTATTTCAATGTGATCAAAATATTAGACCTCTCCCTCCCTCCTTCTCTCCCTCCCTCCCTCCCTCCCTTCTTTCCTTCCTTCCGTCCTTCTTTCTTTTTTCTTCTTTCATAAATCTAACCTATGTGCTAATCATTATGCCAGGTGCTGAGTATATCAAATAGATAAAGACATGAATCCTTTAAAGGAGAGAAGGAATTATTAAAGAAACATGGGGAAATGATTTAAATGTAAAGTTTGTACAAGTATAGCTGTAGCACAGAAAGGGAAAAATGATTGTTACATATAGTCTTATTCTTGAAAGCCTTGGCTAATCTATATTGCTGTAACTTACTATGAAATATCACTGGCCAGACCAAACAGGGAAAAGGAACAAATTATAAGACTTAAGTATTTGATAATTTATAATGGCTACATTGCTTGGACAAACTTCAATTCATTTTGGCAACATGATGAGATCAAAGGTCTCAGTAGAAAAAAAAACATACAGCACAAAGCCTGAAAAGACCACACAATTATAGTTATTTAAAAGCAAATACTAGTCATTATTATTTTATATTGTCAGTAGGGAAAATGCTTATTTACTTCAGATTTTAACAACATACCTTAGGTTTCTTATCTCAAAGCTAAATAGGTCATCCTAATTTCATGCAAAGCCACAAAACATTATTCCTCAAAACACTTACCTAATTAATTGCTTATTTACTTGGCTTTCTCCTCGTTAGAATGTAAGCTTCTTCTAGGACAAAGATTATTTCCTATTTATCTTTCTATCTAATGCCTAGGCACAATTCCTGGCACATAGCAGACAATAAATGCTTGTTAAATGAAAAATATAAATATAGACCTTTATGTCCTTACCAGTTCTCAACATTCAAGTTTTTTAATGCTCATCATTTGCATCTTTTTTCTTATCCACATTCTACTAAAAAAAACAAGGATGAAAGAGAATTTCCAAGCAGCCTGATATACAGTGCATTGGTATTTCAACAAAGTCGCAAAACTTACCAAGGAACTTCAATTTCCAAAATAAAAGAATTGTACATTCCTGGAAATATTTATTGGATATCTGTGAGATACCATAACAAATAGAAAAATACAGGCATGGTCCTAAACTTCACTTAAAATTATTATATAATCACTATAATTTTTATTTTTATCTTCACTTTTGCTATACTTGCTGTGAATGGCTTGGAACATGCAAAATATGCTAAGCAAGAAACACAGCTGTACCTGAAGAGTTAGCAGTTGAAAGGCACAAAGAGGTACAATGGATTTAAAAGCCTCTTGAAGAACAGCCTTTTGCTGCATAGATGCCAGGAAAGACAGTATGTGGCAGGAAAAGAGTTGGGGAAACTGCTTTAAAAACCTATTAACTAGGAATGTGAAAAAGCAGGGAACAATTGGGAAAGGAGGGAGATGCTCACTGTTTAAAAGGCTTTTAAATGTGACCATATTTTGTTGGCTTTTTGCCTGCAACATAAAATGAGGATGGTGTACTGAATGGCTAGCTGGCTGCTGAAGGTGGAATGAATGGAAGCTAGGCTAGGAAGTCAAGGCTGAATTTTAAGATGCCACTCTGGACCATCTGTAGCTGTTGAGACAACTCTCAGCAATGATTTATTGAAGCAAACACAAAATTCAGCCAGCCTGCTCAATCCCCCTAACACTCTTATGGTTTTCTTTATCACAAACATTTGTCTATGAACTCTTCGCTGCAGATATTAAGGAGTTAATAATTTAGCCAGCCGACAGGCAGGAACAGAGAAAAGCCACAGAACTTAGAATGGAACAGCTGACAGCAGATTTTGCAGGTGCGAGATGGGAATCAGCTCTGCATTTTCTATGTAGCACAATTTTCTCTGTCTGGGCTATGACCTGATTTTCTGGCCCCTTCAGGACAAGTTGAGTTATAAGGGTGAGAATTCCAGAGGGTCTTGCTCTATGATCTTATGAACGCTAATCTTCTTTAAAAAGGAAGCAATCTCCTATGTTTAGACAGATAATATTACATATTGGTGGTGGTCTTCTGAGATTTTAGTTCCGTGGTAGGAAAGAAAAACACTCTAGATGCCATGCTACTTAAAGAAAAATGGTGAATTAAACGGCACAATGAATCAGCCTGCTGCAAATGGCTCTGTGTGTGTGTGTGTGTGTGTGTGTGTGTGTGTGAGAGAGAGAGAGAGAGAGAGAGAGCAAGAAAAAGAGAGAGAGAGGGAATCACCACTAGTATTGAATGTATAAGTATTACAGTAGATAGTAAGGTCATAACAGAGTGGAGGGAGCAGAGAGATGTACTGCATTAAAAAACAAATTTCTAATAAACTAGTTTATCACATTCTTCTAATCATTCAATTTGCTAGTTATAGACATTCAAGGCTAAACTCCATGTAGTCACAGTTCTCCTTTACATCTTTTTGATTTATGGTAGTAAAAATATGAATTATATAACACTTAAAAATATTCAGTATCATCCCTTGATTAACCAAAAATTCCAGTGTTTCTTCTGTGAGAGGCTTTGGGTTGCCCCTAAGAGTGATAGTGACTGATTGGACCCATAATGAGACAATTAATTTGAGTTTTCTTTATGACGGTGAAAACGGCCTACATTTTTAAACCCTTCAGAGAAAACACCACTATGAAATATGTATTTAGAGTAAAGATAGAAAAACTCACTGTTTTTCTAGACTTCAGGAAGAACAGTTGAATGTCTTCAGTTATTGACAGTCGAAATGGAAGCTAGTGCCTTCTATTAAATCCTATTTTGGATCTTCTCTTTCTCTAAAGCCTACTTTAAGTCCTTAAAATCCTATGCTTCCAAAGTCTCCTTCTATAACTGAAGCTCCTGTGATCTAGATCATAAAGATTGGCTACTTTCAGAAACACTGGCCTTAGTGTTTAACTACAGAGCTCTGAAAAAGTCTCCTGAAAATCCAAAAATATATTCTCAGACTCATTGTGGGGGGCCTATAATCCCACCGTTAGAAATAATAATTTTAAAAGTAAGTTTTTGTCCCTCAGGTGCCAGGAGAGGGCACAGAAGCTGCGTACCTTTCCCCCATACCACACCCTATACCATCTGGTTGTTAATTCATATCCTTTAGTATCCTTTGTAATAAATCAGTGATCTAGAGAGTAAAAAAAAGTCTTTGCCCCTTGGTTACAAATTCAATTAAAATGATAAAGTTAAATAAACATAAAAATTCCAAAAATACCTTTATTACAAATGTTTAAGTATTTGTGGGCCAAAAATCCAAAAGGAATATAGAAAATTCAAGTCCTTTATATAGAAAATTTAAGTCATTTATGATGGTAGAGTGGTGCTATGATAGATTACATTTGCCTTTTATTTAAAGTGCTTATAATAACATCATTAATGAAAAAAATTAATGTCACTCATAAAGGATCTAATTCTGCTTGACCACTCTCTCTAGCTATTGAAACCTAGACAATAGGTATATATGATTTAGAAATAAAAGGTGTTTTCAGTGATTTGTAACTAGATTTAGGAGAAAAGCATAAAACTTAACAAGTAATCATTTATAAATTAAAGGGTATTTACTATGTGGAAGACAATATGTTAGGTGATATAGAAAATTCAAAAGTTACTAAGATCTGTGCACACACCCTCCCCAACGAATGTCTGACTTAAAGCTAGTGACTATGAAAAAAGAAGAGAGTGTTATTATCAGTCATTTATACATGATGATGAGTCCATTTATTTGCCATTTGTTTCAGATTTTGAAAAGTAGAAGGATGGGGCAAGGCTGGGCACTACATCGAGAATGTCAGCCTGGATTAAGATACTTAACGAAGGAACATGGGGCAGTGGTCATAAGCAGGGAAAGGGAGTAGCACAAAAGAGGGAAGCTGAGAGATGCTGACTGCAAACCGTGTCTGTTTCAGAGGGCTGGGCAGAGCTAGTTCAGACTTCCAGTAAATACCTTTCACCAATAAAATGAATCCCAACAAAAATATTATCCTAACAATCAAGGAGTGCCAGGTAATCAAGGAGGGATATTTATAGACAAATATATTTTCATGTTCATAATATAAACTCTGAAAGGGTATGGATTTCCTCTTAAGACACCACTGTAGTGAAGATTATTTTATTGTAATCATTTCTGAAGCACACCTAAATATCTAATGTCACAGATATTCTTGTTCTGTTCCAATTTAAAATCAGATGGACGAGTAATGCCCCAAAGAAACTGATTTCATTATTAAAAGTAAAATATTTTTCAAGTTTGATAAATGGGCTACTTTTTCCCTCCCTCCCCCCTTTTTTGGATGTCAAACTAATTGATTTTTCCTCACTGGTAAAGAAATACGACATTGCGAAATACCAAATTAACTCACTTTAACAGACATCAAAATGATATTGCTAAGCTATTATTTTTTAATGTCTTGCTTATCAAGACATATTTCTTACAGCTGATAACTCTTTTTAGGAAGCACTAACAATGATAGGCCCTAAATTTTCATTAGGTCCTGAATACGCCATTTGGTAATCAATACCCTCTTCTGCTCTTCCCCCAGCCCCCACAGCCTTATTTTCTTTCCATACCTATCATGTTTTTTTTTTTCCTTTAGTTACTTTCTTTCATTTTTAATATTTCCTTTTCAGTCATGTTATGTCCTTTTATATCCATATTTACTTCCACCATCTCCTTCTCTCATTTGACCTGTTTTAGACCATTAGATTATGAACACTGAAATTCATGACTCATTTTTTTACTATATCATCTCCTATTAATAAAAATTTTCTTCTTCCACAAGCTTGTTCCAAGAAAGCAAAATTTTAAATATCCACAACTATTGCCCAGAGACCCACTTCATTTGGATCAGCTTCACATGTGTTAAATATGTGCAAGAAAATTATTTCCTCCTATTTTTATTCAGTATTTTCTGTGAGTCTCCCTTAATATACCTCTTTATTGCAAGGTAGAAACTTTAGCTATTTGTGGTCCAGTCTGAACTCCACATGGGACAGTGATAATGACCTTCTGACCCTACAGATCTTCCTGGCTGTGGGTAGAATTGATAGCACTTTTTCAATTTCTCCCTTGTCTTTGCATGAACATACTGGAATTACAACCTCTGACAAAGGTAACATCCCTTTTGTAGTGGAAACAAAAGGAGTGTGTAATGAATTGGTTAAGATTGCATTGCATGTTTGGATGATGAAATCCAACTGCAGCTCAATTCCTTTATTTTCTCTAGCAGGGCCTGGTCTGTCAATAAGGCATTATTGACTGGCATCTTCCCCAGAACAGGTGCTTTGGAATATAGTCTTGTTGCTTAGACTGAAAAACACTATAGTATAGGTCAAGAGAATCAGATATGAGACAATAATGCCCAGTATCATGGGCTGAGCACAATAGATGGTACATAACCAGGTGGCATGAAAGAATGAGCAGCTCTTGGATTTATATGACATGCTAACACTTTCCAAATTTACTTTAGTTTCTAAAACGGCAGAATATGAATTATAGTTTTATATGCCATTTCTCTGCAAAATTCTAGGGCTAAAAGGAGAGGGGAGAGGGAAGAAAGACAATTTTTTAAATAATTTATCATTATAAATTTTGCTGACATTATAAGATGAATTTTTAAGCTTTTATGAATATGGAATCAATGACTGTCACAGTTGTGTGGTATTAACAAATTTTATCTCCTTACCACAAAACATATCACCTTTGGTGGCTCTCAATAGCAAACTATTAGCCTCTTTCCACCTTTCCTCTTATCCTACTTGTACTTTGTCTTTACTTTTCAGAAAAAAATCACTTAAAATTTTTGCTTTTCAAATGACATAATACCGATATTGACTGCAGAAAATATTTAAAATGTGTGTTTTTCAAACAATGATCAAATCATTTATTCATCTTCTGGAGAAAAATTATTATATTCATCTCAATTATTTTTGCCAAAGACTGTAACACTAATTTTACTCTTTCTAAAAATTAAAATAGCAAACAGTTTATATAAGGTGTTGATAATTACCTATATTATTGTACCGCTGTGACAGATGTTGGCAAAAAAGCCTAAAATGCCTACAGCTGTGCTCTCCATGACATCTAGTTTATACTCAGACAGAAGGCTAACAGATGTTCTGAACTGTCACTTTGCCTAAATGTTTTTAAAGTCTAAGGACCTTCTTTATAATTCACCAGGTTTTGGTTTGGTTTCACAGAGCTCCTCAGAATTCCCATCTGTGACAATTAATGTTGAAGACGTTGATAAATCAACCCTTGTGTTCCCCCTCTTTAGCAAACAGGCATCAGTTATATATGTGGATTGTGGATTGCAAAAGCTGTTCACACACACACACACACACGCACACACACACACACAAGTTGTGAAATTCTTTCCTTAAACACAGATGGAAATGGGCTACCAGAACTCTTAAAGGCTAGTTTTGAGTTGGCTATATAGAAAAAGCCAGGAAATTGCCCATTCTTTTCTTTTTGCTAAATTTTATGCACCTGTAAGTAAAATGTTAACAATGTCCAATGATAGTTTTATCTTTTCCAGGTAAAAAAAAAATGTTTTGTTATTTTCATTCAGCATCTTAATAACTCTGCTCATAACAATAACTACTAATTGTGTGGCCTGATAGGCTAATGAAAGAACAAAATACATGGTATTCACAAAGCACACAGCACATCTTCTCCGGCTTGACACCCTAATACTTCCTCTTCCAAACATGCCTTCAGATCCTTCATACAGAATTACTGTCCCGTGCAAAGACCATCAATGCCTTATTTGCTGTTACTCTTAATTTTAACAAGCTGAATTCCTGTAGAACACTTGCTTAATAGTTTAAACATTCTGTTAACAATCAGGTGTTTGGCCTATCCTGTTTCTCCTCCATTCTGTATAGAAATATAACTCCAAATAGTACATCTTTCTGGGTTTGTTTCTAAATTAGTCCCCACACTTAATTATGAGGATGAGAGGGGTGCCTTATTCCTCTTTGTTATAGGCTAAGCTCTCAGTAATCCCAAACAAAAGAGCCAGTTCTGGAAGATATAGGATTTGCTAGCAGGATTATGGTCTCATAGATAATGATGTGCAGTCAGCAGAAGCGAAGCTTTATTTTAATTCAAATAAGCTAGTAAACAAACCACTGACAAGTCTGCTGGTGAGAGTAACTGGCTGCTGTTGCCACATTGGCAGCTAAATTATAGAAAATCTATTATACCCTGTTCACCATATGTTTAATTTAATACAAGATACAAATTAAACTATCCACAGTGCCTATTAAAATAACAATACTTTTTTTATATTTGAATGTCTTAAATAATTTCTACTGACCTTTTAAAGGGTGGTTTTGATATAGGTGATTATCTAGAGGGAAGAGGTAGTTAATAGAAGGCAAAAAAATTTAATTGCCTTTCTGAGAAAATAAAAATATAAATGTTCACGGGTTTGCAGTTGTTAATGAGGTTAATTAGCAGTCATGTGTTCTGTTATTACTATATTTCCCTCCCATCCTTTTGGTTTCTAAGGCAGGGATTTTAAATGTGATACTTAGTTTGACCTATGTGAGTCTGTCCTCATGAATCATTACCTGGATCAAGCCAGCCTATGGAGAACCTTAAACTTGATGCCAATTGAGAACTATATTCGAAAATTATTGGTCCCTCTTTCGGTATGACACAGGAAAGACACAGTTTTGTATTCCTGCCTCAACTCAATCTTTCTATAGCTAAAAAAAAAAAACCCTAAGGAGAGCCAGAATTAGGAAGTTCTTTTCCAAAGAAAGGAGAGAGGAAAAGACAAGACCACACACTGTTCACAACCAATTTCCTCCTGGACCCACAACAGTCAGTAACCAATTATGCTTGCTTGAATCCATTTGGACTCAGCCCCCACATTCGAAATACCAGGCTGGGTTTTAGAATTATAGAGCTAGATCTAAAATTCAGATCTCCTATTTCCCAGTGTATAACCACAGATATTTAATACAACTGGTTCTTTCCTTGCCTGGTTTAAACCATGGGTTAATTCCAATTTTATAGGATAATCATGAGAATTAAATACGAGAATGTATCTGGTACATAATAGATGCTCATTAAAAGCTGGATTTCCTCCTTTACTCTCAAGCAAATAGAATATCGTCATTTCTTCACAGGTGACAGGAAAATGTTAGGCAAAATGAATGGAAGAGGTGGTGGAAATGAAAATTCACTCTAGAATCAGTTTCACTGGAACATTAACTCCTTCCACAGGCAAAATCCTAAATGGCTTACTCTTTTTCTCCCAAAATTCACCACAGCATTTACTCTCTTTAAAAATTTTATCAGTAAAACATCCAAACCAGCTGCCTATCTTTGGGTCCCTGAAATAGAGAATAAAAAATAATCATCACTGTATGGGATAACTTTTCAAACTTTTATGCACATACTTTTATGCACAACTTTTGCACTGTGTCTGCAAGTGTGTTCATGGAACTGTACTATGTGGATTTTGGTTCAAATACAAACTTACCAAATCCAACTGCATTGTGATAATTACAGTATCTCACAAGATGTATTGATATATTTGGAAAATGTCTTCAGTTTAGACTACTTTTAAAATCCAGCAGAGGACCATAAGATTTTATCCAGAATGCAAGTTAATTTATCTCAGATTCATGCAAGAGCAATATTGGGAAGAAGGCACTTACTGGTAAGGATATTCCATAAGGACATGAGACAAATATTCTGTAGTCCTTATCACTCCGCTATTCTGTTACTCAGCGGTTAAGATACTAGAAACATTGTCACCTAATGAAACTTTGAAATACTGATAAATTAAGAATTTGAATAAAAGGGTCACAAAATGTGTGGCATATTTTAAATATTCAAAAATTTTTAACTATTACCGTTAACATATAAACTCAAAACATACACGCATGTGTAATTTCATTTTAGCTGCAACTAGAAAATGTAAAGAAGGCCTTGGCGAATGTTTCTCATAGGCCTTGCCACTACCTCCAACTTTCCTCTTGGTTTTAGAAGCACACCCTTCGCTCTGTCATCAGGCATAGCATAAAACAAAGGCAAATGGAACTTCAGAGAGTTCCAGAAGTTTGAACAACTTGGGAAAGTAAGACCATGCCAAGTATTTGGCCACTAGCAAAGCAGACGGCCTTCAAGCCTCCACTCTAATCTTCTAGCCTCCGCTTTCCAACTGGAGTTTTCACCGACTTGAGTTAGCCTCCTCTGAGAGGGTTAGCTCGGCCTCACGCCGCTGCCTTCCAGCCCTGATGCCTTGTCATGGCCTCCCTCTGCTCCCAGGGCTGGGGTTTCCACGCGCGGGGCACTAGAGAACAAAACAAACGGGCCACACTGTGCACTGGGACAATAGATTGGTTCTAAAGTCACTTCGACTTTGCTGTCTAGAGTCTGGGAGAACTTTCCGGCCCGTTCCCCAGCGCGTGAAGCAGCCCCGGGGCAGCAAAGGCGCGTGGGGAAGGGTGGCAGGGCCGCGCTGTCCGCGAAGGCCTTGCGGGGGCTGCGAGCCGAGGGGTGCAGGGCCGCGGCCCAGAGCACGAGAAAGTGGGCGCCGGTGCAGTTCCTCCCGGGATGGGACGCGGGAGTCGCAGTTAGTGGGGGGGCGGGGGGGGAACCCAGTCGGGCCGGCGGGTCTCGGCTTTCCAACGCCAACGAAATCGGAGGAGGCTGACCTATCCCGCAGGGCCCGGAAAACCCGAAGGTCACCGGGACAAAGACTTGCTCGGCCTCGGTCCCACTTGCCCTCGGTTTTCCACAAACCCAGGAGAGGACAGAAGGCTGAGACTCTGACTAGAAGTTTATTTTAGACGCTTTGAAAATGAGGTTTTCCGTGTCTCCGCACGCGCGCGCGCTCGGTGAGATTTTGGAATCTCAAGCGTTTGGGCTGAAGCCCCGTCCTCCCCGGGCCGCGTCGGGCAGAGGCGTCCTCCTGGTCGCGCTCCCCCGCGCTCTGGAGTGAGCGTCAAGTGGCGTTGCGGGGCCCTGTTGTTTCGTCTAAGGAAATAATTGAATCGTCTTGGGCGACTTGACAGGAGCAACACGTTTAGGGTCCCGCGGTCCCTGTAACAGCGAGACCCTCCGCGGACGGGGGAAGCAGGGGCCCTCTCTGACTGGGCGCGGGCCGCCGCGGTGGGGAGTCCCGCTCCCCCAGTGGGTGGAGGGCGGCCAGCCGAGACGGGGAAGTCCGCTGCTCAGCCGCCGCCCCCCCCCACCTCGGGGCGTCCCGGGATCCGTAGAGCTCGCGCCCCGGCGGAGGCCGCGCTTGGAGAGCCAAGAGCCAGGCCCAGGGGCCGGGACCCGAGCTGTCCAGGTCCGACTTATTCCCACGTGGGCGGAGAGGGTAGAAGCGGCCAGTAGTGAGGGACCTTTGCTTAAGGAGAAACTGCAGGCTTCACAGCAGCTGATGGCTAGAGCGGGGCACTCAGTGCCCTCTGTGAAACCTGTCATTTGTATGGTCACTGCCTCGCTGGAACCTCCAGACCCTGATCGTCCCTATAGTGTTTCCTGGGTAGGGCCCCTCTTGCAAATTCCCTCTGCCGTCTGTTCGCTTAATTCCTTTTTACCCCCTCTCTACCTTCTGCTTTCCCTGTTTTCTTCCCTCCTGCCTTCCTTCTCCCTCTTCCCCCTCCCCTCCCTCCCTCACTTCCTCCCACACACCCTTCCTTCCCTCTCCCCTTCCGAGCCTTCGGACTTAGTCCTTCCAGCTGAGTGCCCCTCACTCACTGCAGTGAGTGTGAGTGAGTGAGTGTGGGGGAGGGGGAGGGGGAGGGGGATGGTAAAGCCCCAAATCGCAACAGGATAACTTGTGTTTGTAAAATTGCAGAGCTTAGCTGTGACCTCAAAGCTCTTTTGAATAGTGGAGTTTCCAGTTCACAGTCACCCATAAACGACCTTAAAAGGAATCACAGGGATTCCCCAACCTTGTCAAAAAGCTGTTCCTATAACCTGGAAACATTCTGGTGGTGTGTTTTCTCTTTTCTTCCAATGAGAGAGAAGCTGACCAGTCAGCTTCTGAAACTATTTTCTGAAAACAGAAAGGGGTTATTATTGTTGTTTTAAAAGCAGTTTTCCAGCTGTAGACATTGGTTCTTGATTCCCTCACACCCCAAGGGAGTTTGTCACTTTGGCCTTTCAGGGTGACACACATCCCACATTTCTTAGTTAAAGGTTGAAATCTCCCCCCAAGTCGCCTATTCTGACATTGCATTAGAGTTTTAAGACAACTCTTGGGACTTGCGTACAAAATTATCTTCCTGATCCTTCACAAGAGAGTGAGGCCAACCAACCGGGAGATTTTAAATTTCCTTATGGCTGGGATTGAACAGATGCAGTAAGAAGACGCACAAGGTTTGCTCACCTGTAGTCATTTTAGGCTGATGCAGGGATGCTCACTGATGCCTTCCTATCTCATAGACTTAGCTTCAGGCCCCAACCCCCTCCCTCACTGGAGAGAAGACAAGAGCCCAGATTATTCTTCCAGTTCATTATAAAAAGGAAAAGACCTTTTATCAGATTGAGGCATCCTTTATAAATTTTGATATTTAGGGGGGAAAAGTATGGCAAGGGAGGCAAAAAGAAATCATTCCATTGCAAAGTTTTGTAGTGCAGAGTTATGAAATACTTTGATTAAACCTCTTTTGCCATTGCCCTCTCCCACTCCACTTTTAGTTGGGAGAGGTGTCTCTACTGTTGACTTTCCATTTTGCATAATGCCCCTCTTTTCCTGTAATGCCAAAAGTAACAAATATACACTTCTTAACCTATTCTATGAGAAGTCATTTTTGATTTATACTGTTCTTTGGCCTCCCCCCACCCCAACACACTCACACATGATCTAGACAGTGTTGAGATGTGCATGCTTTTTTAGTACTGCCCTGGCTTTCATCCTAAGATATAAAATTAATATTCAAGAAAAATCCATGTGAAAAAATTGTTTAATTTTCTGTTTTGTTGTTTGTGTTTGTTTTTCAAGTTCCCTATGAAAGGCTTTAATTGGTGTATAAACAAATAGTCCCTAAAAATCCCTTATTAGATGACGTCCAAACCAGTTGTAAACCAATAGCATTGTTTCCAAAAGGAAAAGTAGAAGTTAAGATGAGTTTGTCAAGGGATTCATTTGTGCATCTGTCTATCTTTAATTTTGAATGGTTTGTGGAAAGAAAAGGAGGACTAGATTGGGCAGGGGGTAGAGATAGAGAACCCAATAAAAACTTGTTTTTAAGACTAAAGCTATTTTCCCAAACTATTGTCCTGCCACAAGTAACAGAACACAGAGTAGAAACATAAAAGTGGATTACTGTCACTCTAGGTTATCGGAGGCCTGGAAAGCCCTGGCATTAATTCCTATAGAAAGATGGCTAAACCTAGTCATCTATGAACAACTTCCCCTGCAGCACCTTCAGTGCCTGGGGACTCAGAGCTGTCTCAAAGTTGATACAGACCTGCTGGGTCGAGGTGCCAGGGCTTCCCAAGCAAGTGGAAGCAAATGCTTTCGTGGAACTGAGGAGGAAGCTGGGTGGCTGTAAGAACAAGCCTGAGGGGTTGGGGTGCTCTAAGAGGAGGACCATGGCCAGCAGTCTCCTGGCAGAATAACGATCAATAAGTTAAAACCAGCTGGCCGTGAATGAAAGAGAGTCATGAGTAGGATGACCTTTGGGTGCTAGCAAGCTAACCTTTAGCTTGCTCCACTCCTCCCCCTGGGCTCCCATCCTAGGTTTTCAGGGATTGGAGACCTAGCTAGAGGAGAGGGCAAACATGGTGAGAAAACATGCCTAGCGCTTGTCCAAAATGCACACATGAGGGAGAGCTTGTTGAGCCCAAGAGACATACCTCAAGTCCTCAGTGATCTGTGTCTGGCTCATGCATGGGCAACAAGGGGCAGGAAGGTGCCTCCTTTTCTTCAGTCGCTCTATCTGGGGGTGTTGTGTCTCCTCTCTTCCAACCCTCCTGCCTCACCCCATCAGGACCAAGTAGAATTGAAACTCCATTGCCTATGCCTGCACTGAGCCTAAAAACTCAGGATTTGATAAGGTTACTGCACCATTGATACAATTGCAGATTTTTTTAAACCTCCTCAAAGAGACAGATGTTTGGGCTGATTAAGAATTGAGAAGGAAACCTGCAGCTGCACCAAGGAATAATCTATTGGACAAATATTTTAATAAAAAAAATATGAAGAGATCAGCCCGACCTTGCAAGGTCTTCTGCTTTAAAAAAAATCTTTATCAAACCTCTATTCTATGGCTTCAATAAACAGAACCCATTACCTCACGGCATCTTTTGTTGGCCCCATACAAGAGAGAACAAAATGGTTATTCAGGGGAACGCTTTCGATTTTTATTGTGGGTAGCCTGCACAAAGAGCCGTGTTATTGTATTTAAAAGAACCATCTGTAGCAGAAACAATGGCATCAAATTATCTTTGAATACCCACTGAAAAAACATAAAGCTTTTTTTTTTTATTCTTCTTCTGTACGGTGGGGGGATAGAGCAGTGTTAGGATAACTGACTTTTTTGTTGTTCTCTGGGTGCATTCTTCTCGCTCCCCCTCTCTCTCCCCCTCACCCTCTCTCTCCTCTCTCTCCCTCTCCCTCTCTCTCTCTCTCTCTCTTTTAAAAAATCAGCCATTTGGGGTTTTAAGCCATAAACGATTTTTCTTGTTGCAGGGGATTGCAGTGGCAAAGCTAGGCTAGGTCTTGGAGGCTGGTGTAAGGCGATGCGGGTGAAGGCAGGAGGCTGATGGAGAGACTGAGGGGAAGAAAAGCCGAAATGGATTCACGGTGCCTTGGATGGAGGATGAGAGGGGAATTGCAAGCTTCTTCAACTCGTTCTGTCCGGTGAGAAGTGATCAAGCTTGGGCTGACAAGAGACTCAGGGAGCCCTCACGTTCTTTCGCTTTTTTACCTGCCAATCAAACTGCTACAAGACAACACCCTGATCTGGCATGGACATGTAAGTAGCTTGCAACCCAACTTTGACATTCACTGCTAGCTCACTCCTCTCCCCCCACCCCAACTCACTTTCTTCCCCTCGTTCTATTTTTTTTTCTTTTGACCTTTAAGAGATCTGGAAATATATCCTGTGTGGCAGTCATTTAACACAGACAGATTTAAGTCTGAAAGTGTTAACTTTTGGAATTAAATGCTAGTTTTGATTTCTTTAACAAATGCAGAAAGGAAGTGACATTATTTTATTCTCTTCTGAACAGTTTTAGTACTGAACATAATCAGTTGCCTTGCAAGGGTGTTCTGAGATTTATTTCCTATGAAAATGCAGATACCCCAGAGAGAAATGCACAGATGAAAAATTCAGGCTTCCATTCTTAAAATATTAAATTCTAGCATTTTACCCCTACAAAGAGCCTTCTCCAGACCAAGGTCACATAGTGGAATAAGTGGTTTGAGGCAAAAGGTACCTATCATTAAAGGACTGCTACTATCTTCTGGCCTCTTACTATTTTGGTGGGGTGGGGATGAAAAAGGAGAAGGAAGGGGCACATGGTGACACCTCGATATCTTATGAGAGACACATTGAGAATGCAAGAGGACAGGGTAAGCAGGAAATATTACCTGAGAGAAGGAATTACAGAGCATGTTGAAGCTGGACGCTAGGAGGGCTTCTGTGTGAAGTTGTGCGAGGGGGGTGATTGGGGCTTGCTCTCTGGCGCCCTCTAATGGCAACTTGAACCAATGTTTTACTTTTTTAATTCGGTTCTGGGAAAAGCAGCTGGGTTTTTGTTGTTGCAGTTGGTGGTTTTTTCTCCGCAGACTTAGAAACTAAAGACTATTAGTGGAGTAAATTGATTGTTTTCATCCCAGAAACTTATGTATATGCCTTAAAATTATCTATGTTTTCTCCTCAAACGTCCCCTCCTCTCCCGAAATTTCTCTAGACTAATAGAGGAGGAGCGGCTAATGGCAAATTGACTTATGGGGGGTGGCCCATGCCCAATTAGTAATTCGGGGAAAGGAATTCCTTTCCTACCTGAACTGCATCCTGGCTCCTCTAATATACTGCAGAGGTGAAGGGGGTGGGGTGGGGAGGGATGATTTGGAAATTGCAGATTCTGACACGGGCTCATTATAATACAATTTAAAGGGGGCTCTTAGAAACCTCTGTTATTGCGACATGTGCTGGTCAGGGGGCTTTCCTTCCCGCCTCCTTTTTCTTTTTTCTTTTTCTTCTTTCTTTCATTCTTTTTTTTTAAATTTGGTAGATAAAGGTTAATCTTGGGCTGAATGATAGAGCTATGATTGACAAGAGAAAAGGTGTTGAGGGCAGGTCGCGCTGTCTTATTTACAGCCCACTGCTTGCTGTAGAGTCTTTGTTAGGACTGGAAAGCTAATTTAGTGCTGATCAAAAGCACCACAGAGTTAAAGGACTGGTAATGACTGCTAATTTCATTTCAGCCTCATGCATCCCCAACTGCTGTAATTAAAGACACGCTATTTAAATACAGGTGAAGGTTTTTTTTTTTTAAAGTTGGGGTGGGGGTGGTGGATTACAATTTTATTTAGATTTCATCTTATACATGGGTGTTATGTAGTCCAACATTAGATTTTTTTTTTAAGTGCTGCTTCTTGTCATTTATACCTGGCTTTGCACAATCGGCAACGTGAAATGTGTCACTGACATAAAAGCCCCTGTTTAAAGAAAGGAAAAAAAGGGGATGCAGAGGAGTAACTGTTTAGGGGGGATTTAAATATTTGGGTCTCTTTCTTTCCCCTTCAAATTAATAGAAGGGCCTTCGAAATAGCAAAAAGTATTTGAAACTTGGGGCAGGGTTAACAGGCCAAAGGGATCAGTGTCAGCTTTTTAAGTACTTCTAAAAAGATCATGTGAACAGATGGAAAATATATTTTTAATTAAATAATTTCTCCCACACTGTAGCTGCAGTGTTGGCTCAGAAACCGTGTAATTCCTCAACCGATAGGAGTTTCTTTATGAGAACATCAAAGGATAAAAAGCTCTACATTTTCGTAGTTGGTTAAAATTGATAACCCCCCCCCCCCCACACACACACACACACCCAAAAAAAAAAAAAAAGAATTTAGCCTTTAATCTCTTTTTATCCGCGAAGACTAAAGCTCTGTACTCGACCCCGCGAGCCGCTCTCGCCTTCCGGGGCTAGAACCCGGCTCAGATGTGAAGCGGCACTGAGCCGCCGCGCAGGTTCGTGCCCAGCGCCCCCTGTTGGACACAGTAGGAGCTGCGCAGCGCCAGTCCTGGAAATCGCTAGAACCTTGCTCTGGGGTTAGATAAAACTCTTTATTGCCCTCCAAAAAGGAGATGGGGCGAGGAAACAAGTATTGACATCCTTGAATGATAATATAATTTTAATTCAGTAAAATAAAAAAGGAGATAATACAATTTAAACGCCAATAAATAAATAAATAAATGATTAAAGACGAACCTATTCCTCCTCCTGACATTCCACCCACTCCCTACCCGCGTCTGGGTTTGGAACTCTTTTAAAGATTATGCGATAATAAAACAGGAACAGAAATAAGATTTTTAAAAAGAGAGAGAATATTTCCTCTGTAGCAGTGGTGGAAAAACAAGAAAAGTTACTTCTCCCATTCGGTTCACATTTCAAAAAACACAACGGAAGATGCTGTTTGCACGTTGTCAGCGCACAACTTGAATGCCCTCGGGGGTCCTTCAAGTGTTGCAACTAAATCTCTGAGTAAGCGAAATAACGTGCTCTTTTAAATTCATCTTCAGAGTGCAATTAAAAGGACAGTCTCGTATTTGCATGTCTCCCATCCCCCAAGCCAATCTTGATCAAACTTTTCCTTTCCCGGCTAGCGGTTTTGTTTGAGAAACAGGTGCCTAACACCTTTCTTATTTTATCTTAGCCGTAGAATTTCAGAAAAGGCGCCTCAACGATAGAGTATTTTCTTTTGAAATTTGGCATTTTCATTGGCCAGGAGTTCAAATTATTCTAGGGGAATGGAAGTACTTTTACACTTCCAAAAATTAACCTGTCTTCCTAAGAGCGAGCGCTGACTTTTTCTTTGGTCAATGTACCCCTTGAATTCTTTCAGGAAGCTAAGCTATAAAAATGACGCAGCCTCTGAATTTAAAACAGTGGGGGTAATAGGGGTTTCTTTAGTTGTTTAAAATCAGATTGAAACAATCTGTGTGCTGAGTGAACATATGATCTCCAAAGTGTCTTTTGAATTCGATCTACAAGGATTGACTTAGAATTTTAACTTTTAGATAAAAACCTTGCGAAGTTTAGGGCTTGGCCTTTAAAAAGAGAGAGAGAACGCCTATTGAAGGAAACCAACTTACTTCTCCTAACAGAATGACTTTTTAAAAATATTTAATATAATGACTACTTAAGTTATTTATGTTGATCTTAAGGTTTATTCTTCCCCAAATCAGCAGATCCGACATTGTGTTTTCAGGGGAACTGCTGTTCGTTCCGGTGAGAGATGCCTTCTCCATCTGATTCCAGAACCTAATTTCGGTTTATATTGCACAATACATGAATTCGGATACAGTGTCAGGAAAAGCATCCATTTTGATTCATTTTTACCCGGAATTTTATCGAAGTGACTGGCAAGCGGTATTCCCTGCTACTGACATTCCCACCCTTTGCTTTACTAAAGAGACTAATCCCCATTACAGAAATATTAAGTGCGGGCCAGCTTTGTGAACCAGCGCCAGTCCCATAAGGTAACAAACGGCGCGCTGACAGCCGCGGTCCAAGGATGCTCGCGGCGTGGGGCGGCCAGAGCCAGCAGAATCTTGGAGGCAACCCGCGAAAAGGAGGTGATGTGGAATTTGCAATGGCAGAGAACGGGAGTTTTCGACTCCTCGGCCCGCGTCCAACCCGCTCCGAGGGTCCTAACCTGTAGGGAGCAGACAAGGGGAGGAACCGCAGAAGGCTTTGGGCAGGCGGGTGGGCAGTGAGTTCCCAATTTCCCAGGAACCAAGGAGAAAATGCGAGCCCTAATTTAGGAAAGAGAACTAAACAAGTGGGTGGCCTAGGCCTGGGATGCCACCCAGATCTCCCAGCGATAGTCATTTCTGTGGTTTCTAGCAACCTCAAGCCCCTGCCGGAATCCCACGCCCCAAGGCGGCCAGCGGGAGGGCAATCCTTCCTTCTTTGGGAACTGGGGAGGGGGCAGCGAGTGACTGACTCGTCAGTAGCAGGCAAAGCCACGGCTGGCAACCGGCCGCGTTTCTCCGCAGCAGCTAAGAGCCCTTTAGGGGCGGGGCGGGCATTTTTGCCCTCCTGTCCTAGCGTCCAGGCCTGAGTCCGCGCCTGCTGGCTGCGCGCCCTGCTTTGTAAGTGGCCAATCTTGCCGGATTCTGAGGGCGATCCAGGAGGGTGGGCCAGCCTAGCTTAGACCCACTGAGTCCATGCCAAGTCCTCAGCACCCTCTTCCCTCACCCCTCACACTTTTCCTGGTGAACCCAAGTCTCACTCTGAAAACCAGTATATGTGTCTTGAAGACTGATAGCTATTTGGGGATAGAGAAAATGACTAATTATCAATATCCCAGGATGAGACTTCACTTATTAAGTTTGGGTTTTTTTACTTAAAAAAAAAAACACTTTAAAGATCCCGTAGTTTGCTTGATCCAACACTGAGACAGAGTAAGGCGCCAGAGAGAAAGCCCAGCCAGTCTTGAAGGAGCTGAGGTATAGGCAGATACTCATCTCTCCACCACTCAGACCTGCAGATAAGCACTGCCAGACTGTGGGTCCTGATCCAAGGCCCAGCTGCTATGTGGGTTGTTGAAGGGTGTTGAAACCACAAGTACAACTTGACACCACTGAGCCCACGGTGCTTGTCAATAATCTGTGAATTAGGAGCAGAGATTGTCACTGTAGATCATAACAGTTTCTGAAGGACTCATTACAGACTATCGTGTCAATGATCTTTAAATTAAGAAGGGGGGGTGGGGCGGGGGAAATGGAGTGGGGAGAGCCTACAAAAAGGGAAGAAGGGTGGGAGGGGAGATAAAAGTCAGAGGCCCAGCTCCCAAGGAGCCTTTAAAGATTATCAGGCTAGTGATCTGAGAATTCCATTGGGATGGATTTGGAAGCCCAGCTCCATCTGAGCCAGGACTGGAAGGGGGGCTATTGGGGGCAAGTGGAAGTGGGCCCCTGGGAAGGCAGACTTCTCAGACATTTCTTTTGAGGTAGAAGAGCTTTTGGGAGAGGCCTCCAGATGTCAGTGGGAAGCCCGAGGATACCAGCCGGCCGGGATGGGTGTGCACTTTGATTTAAAGCACTTTCCAGGGCTAGCGGCAGCTGCAAATCTTTGAGGAAAAGTGGGTAATAGTTTTATTTAAGGCTGGTGGTGACTGTAGGATGATTTTCTCCCCCAATGGTTTGCTGAAAGCTGCTTTTCATGCCACAGGTGGAAGTCTCTCTCTCTGTGTCTCTCTCTGTCTCTCTTTCTCTCTCTCTTTCTCTCTCTCTCTCTCTCTCTCTCTCTCTCTCTCTCACTCTCTCTCTCTCTCTCTCACACACACACACACACACACACACACACACACACACACATTAAGTAGATCTAATTTTCTCCCCTGCTTGCTTTTTGGAGGTGTCATATACCTTTGCCCCCTGGGGTAGTTGGGATTTGTCACTTTTTTGTGAGTTTGTATTACGTCTAATTGTACTTCTGGAAAGGGGGCTTGCAGGTAACACAGGAGCAGTATGCACCATGAAATCTCCAAAAGAAAGAAGACTAAGTTCCATTACTGCAACTCAGAAGGGAAAGCTTTCTCCCTGCTTGGTGGATTCCCACTACAGCGAATGTAGCCCAGCCAGTACTAGGGTGTCTTTCATGGGTCACTTAATATAGTCTAGAGGGACCTTAAAGAAGACTTACATTTGTGGTCACAACTAAATGAAATAATCACAGTTGGAGAATTTAAAACAATCATTTTTAAAACCAAGAGTTACATTACAATCTTAGTCACTGGAAAATTAGGATTCTAAGAAAGCCTGTCCCTTTAGTATGATAAATTGCACTAGATAGTTGTGATCAATCAGGGAGCTATGTATTTATACCTGAGCAATGTCTCAGGGTTGCAAACGGGCCCGTGGGTTTGTTGGGCCACTTGTAGTTTCTGGTGATCTATTTGCTAGGTTTTGGTTTTGATTTCTTTCTCCTAATTTTTAAAATCAAAATCATTGATTAGGGGTTTTTCCCTCAATTCAACTGAAAACCACTGGTGGCATCTCTTTAAAATTTCAATTTGTCTTTTTCTAAAGGGAACTTCTATTTAAAATAATTAGATCATTTAATGGACACACTACATTTTCCCTGCACAACAGCCGCAGAGCAAGGACAGAATCTTATGTTAAAGTTGTGTGATAATTCAAAAATGGAAATGAAATGATAAAGTGGGAATCTCTTTTTCCAGAAAATATTTCAGCTGGTATAAAGGGGATACATATATATAAGCAATATGGTGATTATTATATACAGTCCCTGAAGACATACACAACTGATTATATCTTACTTTTGTTGCTATAACTTGAAGTAAAGGAAATATATTTAGTTTTCTAACTACTGAATTCTTTTAAAAATATATTTATTTCATCAGTGGGAACTAGATGAAAGAGAATGAGTATAAAAAGGAGCTGAATGTAGAGTAGCTCTGCATTCCTTAGGTTTCAAGGGTCCTTACAGCTCTTGAGTGAAATTATTTGGTGAAATTGGGTCTGGACTGAAATAGCATTTGTTATCCCCTTGTTCATTTGTTATGTGTAATGCCACTTCTGGAAATTAAAGGCAAGGTGCTGAAAGGACAGACAAGAAGAAAAAAATATGATTGAGCAATTTTAAATTGCCCATCTACCATGCATCTATATGTGTATCTATGCCTTAGTAAATAAAAAGGGATAGAACTATGTGTTTTTCTTTATATCATCTGGAAACATTTATTATAGTTCCTGTCAATAATTATGCACATTTCCAAAATCTGACAAGTTTGGCAATAGGAAAAAAAATGAAGGAAATGTAGATTATTTCATTTTGAATATGATTTTATGAAAATTGAACTGTCCTCTCTCTGATTTCCTGCAAAGGATCCTCCACAGTTTAGAGCAAATGAAGTTTGATGATAACAGTACAAATTTAATCTAATTTTGCTCTCTCACTTTCAATAGTTTAACTTCTTCCAGCTTCCTTATTACTGACTGTATTTGGAATATGTGATTTCAAAAAGAAAATCCTCTAATACCTTTCTTTACCTCATTTATCTATGCTTGTTTCATAAATCTTAGAGAATCTAGCTTTGGTCACTCTGTTAAGTCTTGTGGCACGCTCCAGTTTAGAGTGATGGAGGTGTTTTTGCGATCTAGAGGAGAAAAGGAAACAATTTAAAAATTAGCTTATACCAGTCTCCTTATTCTATAATTCTCCGTTTTTCTTTTGTGTTGGATCATAAGTATCAATAAAGACTCCTTTTACCAAATTGCACCAGTATTGTCTAGACAATTGGGATTTTTCTTTATATTTTGTTTTTAAAATCAGGAACTTACAGGTTGCCATACTGCTTCTCTTTTTAGTTTTACTTGCTTCTTTCTTACCACACTGTTATGATTTCTTTTACTGCATTTGTGATCAGAGATATGGTCACTTTCAGTGGAGATGGTTGGAAGGTTAGGATTTAAAGAAAACATGATTTTAAAAGGGAGGGGGGAGGGAGAAAAAAATCTTTCATTTGACCAAATCTGGTTCCTAATATATTTAACCAGTTCCAGAATTAGAAGCCTTTCTGTACATTTTCTTCTATTTTCTCTTTTTTTCCTTATGTAATGAAATTAAAACTTTTGGAGCCCACAGTTGACATTTTTCAGAAAATTGAGTTATCAAGGCAGTAATTATTTCACAGGGAGATAAAACTCTCATAGCCCTAACTGTCAAATAGGGCCCTTTTCAGATTTTAATTACAAAATAAAATTAGTCTGCTCTTCCTCGAAATGGCTTGTGAGTGGTTAAACAGAGCTTTCCCCCCAATACTGGTGGTCGTCAAACTCTACTAATTAGCAATGCTGAGAAATTCCAGTTAACAAGGACATTCTCCAAGACTCTGCAGGTTCCCCGCCGTTTGCCTTCATTTCCATAAGAAGATTAAGAGAGGAGGGGAACACACTCAAATGCAGATGCAGAAAAGAAGCGTTTTTTAACAAGCATCATAATAGTAAGATGCTTGGCTAGTTCTCACCTAATTATTGCAAGTTAAACCTCTATTTGCCACTAAGAAGAAAAAATAAGTCTACAGTCCCCTATCTTCATGAAATTGTTAGTTGGCTTGAGATAGAATACTTGAGGAAGCATGAAGGGAGTTTAGGAGAGAAATAGCAATGCAAAAGATTTTTTAATAAAATTGAGTTACACCTTAATCAGTTAAGAGTTTTTGGCAAGGGCCTATAGTAGAACAAAATCAAATTAGAATATCCCAAGTGTTATGCATTTTTTGCGCTTAATTTCTAATCTTGCTTTAATAGTGTGCAGCTTTTTGCTGCCATTGGAAGGGAAATATTGCGCTCTTCTTAGATTAAGCACGTTCAATTTTCATAAATTGTGCCAATGGCAACATTTTTAATTCTCGGCAGATGAAACACCCTTTTCCAAGTCTTATTTTGACTCAATGGTGTATTGTTACTAGTACTGTAGCATCTGTTATAAACCTAAAACAGTGCTGTTTCTGTCACCTATTGCGATTGTTATAGTTATTATAATATTTAGGGGCCAGTGATGGTGCTGGATTGAAATAGAGTGGCCGGTGATCTGATCTTTTTAATGCATATGTTCTAAAAAATTCTAATGAGAAAATTGTTCCTGCTATCACCATCTTCTTTAATCTTATTTTCATTGCACATTATTATGCATAAATGCCAGCCACAGTTAGTTTATTGCCTTGATAAGTATAGCAGGTTTAATTAAAATAAAGCTGTAAATAAATGCAACCAATGATAACACAATTGTAATGTATTTCCATAGCTTATTTATATGATAAAAGCAATTAACAAAAGACCTAGTCAACCCCTTTAACCTCTTAAATGCATTATTATAGAGTTCAGGCACAAACACATGCATCTGAGAATGTATAAAAGCTTTCAAATATCATCCCAAGGAAAAATTTGTGCTTCTTTACTGCTAGAGAGAGGAAGAGAGGGCAAGAGAATGTTTTCTTCTATAACTGTACATCATTAACGTTAATATTTATTTTAATACATATACACCAGCATTATCCACACCAACCCCTTGGTTTTTTTTCTTCAAACTTAATTATCCATAGCTTTTCTTAAGTTTTCAAAATAATTCTATTAAAGCACCAGTGCCTACACAATCATAAAGTGAATGCTTGGTTTGCCCTTCGTGGCATCTGGACAATCATAATTCATTCATATGTTGAATCTCATAATTTGTACCTATTTTTTCCCATGGCTTAACCTCTCACTTATCTCGAGGTTATATGTACATTTCTAAGTTAAGCAAATTAAATCTGATTCTTATAATTTGATTCCACAGCTTATATGATATGTCGACTTTTATTTTGTTTAGATTACGTGTAATTAGTTTGATCTTCCTTCCACCCCCCTTATTTTTTTAAATTATTTCCAAATACCTTTTAAAGGTAAAAGCAGTATTCTGGGAAAAGCGAATCTACCAGTAGGGGGCGCACCAGTCACATCCCTGAAAACGGGCGCACTGAAAAGCCAGGGGCCGCCTTCTCTTCTGCAGATCCTCTCAACCTTTTCTCTTTCCTAATATCCAGGTCCGTGTTTAGCTTAATATTACACCTCGAATAAACAGAAGACACTGCTTTATTTTGAAGAGTGCCATATAGTTATGCCTTTCGAGATCAGCCTCACCTTTCCGGGTTCCCAAGAACTTAAACTAAACTATAACCTAAGAGGAAAAAGAGAAAGAACCTGCGGGGGAGGGGAGGTTGAGTGGAATAATAATTTATTATTTAAAAAGTCGTCTGCAGGATTCCCACAACTTTTCTGGGTTTTCGTTGAGCGTGCTCATCTTGAGTTTCATAAAACAGAAAAGCTCGGGAGGGCAGGGACTGGAGAAGTGAGGGGTCGGGAAGAGAACCAGTTATGGGAAGAAGAGGTTCGTAAGGAACAAAACAATGCACAGTTTGTAAAGATAATAAATGGAACGTGGCCGACAGATACTATTCAGGACATTTTCTTAGGGTGGGTAAGGGTAGATCTGGGGAGGAGGAGGTGGAGTGAGTGTTACAGAAGAAAGAAAATAAGTAACCCTAATGGTTTAAGCCCTTTATAAAAAAAGAAATGGCATCAGGGTTTTGTTGTGTTTTTTTTTCTCTCCCCCCCCCTCCTTTGTAGTCAAGTGCATTTTAGCCACAAAGATCCCAACAAGAGAGTGGAAGGAAACTTAGACGGGGCTTTGTTTGACTCCGTGTAGCGACAACAAGAGAAACAAAACTACCTATTTGTAACGGACGTGCTGCCATTGCTCTCCGCATTGAGCTCCTACCTATTGAAATCTTTAGGTCGGGACAATGGGAGAGCGGCTAAAATTACCCTCTTGGGTCCTGGGCGGGCAGGATTCCTGAGCCCCTACCCCCGCCCCCATCCCATCTCCTCCAGCCCTGGCCTGGCTGGGCCACCTCCTACCCCAGTCCTGGCCGCCTTTCTCTTGCCGGTACGACCTGCACCTGTGCCTGGTGAGCACCAACCCACCTCCCGTACTAGGAGCCCCCTTCCAGCGCAGCCCCAGCCCCAGCAGCCCCGTATGAAGAGGCCACGGTAGAAGTCACTGGGCTGGTTCTGGTCAAGTCCTGGGAACTCTGTCTGCGTGGGAGGGAGTTTGAGAGTTCGGCCCAAATGCCACCTCCATGCTGTGCGGTGGGATGCCAGGAAGTTGAGGCTACCCTCCCCCACAGCCTGCACTTCTGAGAGCCTTTCCGTTGATCTCTTTCTTCCCCCAGACCGCTTTTGAAGCCGCCACCACTGAAATCCATCTTTGGGTGAGGTTCAGGAGGAGAATGGGGAGAGGGGAGGAAAGTAGAGGCGCCCATTGAATGGAGGAAGACTGGTGGGAAATTTGGCTGAGTGTGAGGGGAAAAGCTGTGACCTCCTGGGCCTGAGAGCCGAACTGGGCAAGGAAGAGCGTAGCTGCAATAGTTTACCCAGGCCCTGGCTGTCCTAGGTTCCAGAGTCGGCGGCATAGTCCGAGCAGGATTTATTTTTAACCGCAAACTGCATGGAAGCAAGGAGGATTTTGAGGACAGAGCTTTCAGTCTAAGTTACTGTCGGACAGCGTGAAAGGTTGGGGTGGAGAGGGAGCAAATGTCGGCACCTGTGGAGGAAGAGGGTAGGGGAGAACAGGGTTAGGGAGAAGCGCTAGGGGGCTGGAGTTGTGGGGGGAGTGTGCGGAAGAGTAGAACAATGACACACCATCTCCAGCACTGCCTGTTTCCTGAAATACTAGTAGGACAGTCGCCCTGAACCACCCACTCTGCCCTGCCCCACCCCCACATCTTAGTTGCTTTTCGCGCCCCTTCCACGTTTCAGCACCCCGCACCAAAAAGTAAATCAACATTAAGTTTAAAGAAGAAAAAAAAATCGTAGTCTTAGTGCTGTTTACCCACTTCCTTCGAAAAGGCGTGTGGTGTGACCTGTTGCTGCGAGAGGGGATACAAAGGTTTCTCAGTGGCTGGCAGGCTGGCTGTGGGAGCCGCCTCCCCCCTCCCCTGCTTCCCCCGGCTCCCCTGCCTCCCCCGCGCGGCCCGCGGCGCGGTAGGCCCCGCCCCCTTTCATGCAAAACCAGGCGGCGAGGCTGGGCTCGAGTGGAGGAGCCGCCGAGCGCTGATTGGTCGCTGGAAACCCATTTATTCCCTGACAGCCCCCGTCACATGGATGGTTGTCTATTAACTTGTTCAAAAAAGTATCAGGAGTTGTCAAGGCAGAGAAGAGAGTGTTTGCAAAAGGGGGAAAGTAGTTTGCTGCCTCTTTAAGACTAGGACTGAGAGAAAGAAGAGGAGAGAGAAAGAAAGGGAGAGAAGTTTGAGCCCCAGGCTTAAGCCTTTCCAAAAAATAATAATAACAATCCTCGGCGGCGGCAGGATCGGCCAGAAGAGGACGGAAGCGCTTTTTTTTTATCCTGATTCCAGTTTGCCTCTCTCTCTCTTTTCTTCCCCCAAATTATTCTTCGTCTGATTTTCCTCGCGGAGCCCTGCGCTCGCGACACCCCCGCCCGCCTCCCCACCACCTCTCCCCCCGCCCGCGGGCCCCCCAAAGTCCCGGCCGGGCCGAGGGTCGGCGGCCGCCGGCGGGCCGGCCCGCGCACAGCGCCCGCATGTACAACATGATGGAGACGGAGCTGAAGCCGCCGGGCCCGCAGCAAACTTCGGGGGGCGGCGGCGGCGGCGGCGGCAACTCCACAGCCGCGGCGGCGGGCGGCAACCAGAAGAACAGCCCGGACCGCGTCAAGCGGCCCATGAACGCCTTCATGGTGTGGTCCCGCGGGCAGCGGCGCAAGATGGCTCAAGAGAACCCCAAGATGCACAACTCCGAGATCAGCAAGCGTCTGGGCGCCGAGTGGAAACTTTTGTCGGAGACGGAGAAGCGGCCGTTCATCGACGAGGCCAAGCGGCTGCGAGCGCTACACATGAAGGAGCACCCGGATTATAAATACCGGCCCCGGCGGAAAACCAAGACGCTCATGAAGAAGGATAAGTACACGCTGCCGGGCGGGTTGCTGGCCCCGGGCGGCAACAGCATGGCGAGCGGGGTCGGGGTGGGCGCGGGCCTCGGCGCGGGCGTGAACCAGCGCATGGACAGCTACGCGCACATGAACGGCTGGAGCAACGGCAGCTACAGCATGATGCAGGACCAACTGGGCTACCCGCAGCACCCCGGCCTCAACGCTCACGGCGCCGCTCAGATGCAGCCCATGCACCGCTACGACGTGAGCGCCCTGCAGTATAACTCCATGACCAGCTCGCAGACCTACATGAACGGGTCGCCCACCTACAGCATGTCCTACTCGCAACAGGGCACTCCTGGCATGGCGCTTGGCTCCATGGGCTCGGTGGTCAAGTCTGAGGCCAGCTCCAGCCCCCCCGTGGTTACCTCTTCCTCCCACTCCAGGGCGCCCTGCCAGGCCGGGGACCTCCGGGACATGATCAGCATGTACCTCCCCGGCGCCGAGGTGCCGGAGCCCGCAGCCCCCAGCAGACTTCATATGTCCCAGCACTACCAGAGCGGCCCGGTGCCGGGCACGGCCATTAACGGCACACTGCCCCTCTCGCACATGTGAGGGCCGGACAGTAAACTGGAGCGGGGGGTGGGGGGGAGATTTTCAAAGAAAAACGAGGGAAATGGGAGGCGACTAAGAAACAGCATGGAGAAAAACCCGGTACGCTTAAAAAAAAAAAGTCATCACCACAGCAAATGACAGCTGCAAAAGAGAACACCAATCCCGTCCACACGCAAAAACCGCGATTCTGACAAGAAAACTTTTATGAGAGATCCTGGACTTCTTTTGGGGGGACTATTTTTGTACAGAGAAAACGGGGGGAGGGGGAGGGCGAGGGCATGGACCTTGTATAGATCTGGAGGAAAGAAAACTACGCAAAACTTTTTAAAAGTTCTAGTGATACGGTAGGAGCTTTGCAGAAAGTTTGCAAAAAGTCTTTACCAATAATATTTAGAGCTAGTCTCCAAGCGACGAAAAAAAATGTTTTAATATTTGCAAGCAACTTTTGTACAGTATTTATCGAGATAAACATGGCAATCAAAATGTCCATTGTTTATAAGCTGAGAATTTGCCAATATTTTTCAAGGAGAGGCTTCTTGCTGAATTTTGATTCTGCAGCTAAAATTTAGGACAGTTACAAATGTGGAATGAAGAAAATTATACAGATTTGGACATTCTACTTGTTTAAAAATGTACACAAGGAAAAATTAGAATTAAGTACTGGCAAAACCATCTCCGTGGTCTTCTTTTAAAGGGGCAAAAGTTTTAGATTGTACTAAATTTTTTAACTTACTGTTAAAAGCAAAAATGGCCATGCAGGTTGACATCATTGGTAATTTATAATAGCTTTTGTTTCCCAACTTTCCATTTTGTTCAGATAAAAAAAACAACATGAAAATTACTGTGTTTGAAATATTTTCTTATGGTTTGTAATATTTCTGTAAATTTATTGTGATATTTTAAGGTCCCCCCCCTTTATTTTCCGTAGTTGTATTTTAAAGATTCGGCTCTGTATTATTTGAATCAGTCTGCCGAGAATCCATGTATATATTTGAACTAATACCATCCTTATAACAGGTACATTTTCAACTTAAGTTTTTACTCCATTATGCACAGTTTGAGATAAATAAATTTTTGAAATATGGACACCGAAATTATGCTTGAGTCTTTCATTTATTTGAATAATACTGTGATTATACATAACTCCTTGGGGAATATTCTGTGCTGAGCCAAGAAGGTAAAATACCTAAAACTTTGGTATGTTAGCCCAGCAACATATGGTGATGTTAACTGCAACAAATAAATAGCTGTATGATTAATTGAATAAGTACTCAAAAAATGGAAATGCTTATGTCATTTCTAAAATAGAAACTAGAGACATATATTGTAAATCCACCCCCTCTTTTTCTAAGCAGCATGAATAAGCATGATGGGGACTTAAACTGATTTATGCCACTTGTTGCCAGAAAGAAGGAGTCAATTCTGAAATTTTTCATGTAGCTTAGCAGATGGGGTATTGAGCCCAATCAGAACCAGGTTGGCTGGTTTTGTTTTCGTTTTCTTCACAGTACAAAGGCCCTTTGGAAACCTTGTTATAGGGGAAAATGATGCTTCTTGTATTGGAATAATTGCAAACTAGACTTGCAAAGCTCATCTGCTTGGTGGGTGTTTGGATTACTCAGGCCCTGCTATTGTCTGAGAGGAAACAAGTGGTTTGCCTTCTTTGTTCCTTGACTTTATAAACTTTCTCTTCTACATTTTCCTGTTTAGGGGGCGAGGGAAAGCTAAGAGCGTCTTGCAAAAAGTCCCCAACTTATCACGGCTATTATTATTATTATTTATTTTCTTTTTTCCTCTCTCTCCTTCCACGAATTCCATTTCTTAAATTGGCAGCACGGTCCAAGCCTGTAGCCCCAAATCGGATAATCTCTGCAGCTGATAACAAGCAAAAGAGAAGCCAGGCAACAGCCATATTAAAGAAGAAAACAATCAACTCTGAGGTAGATATTTTACTTTGTCCGGTCTAATCACATTTGAAGATGATTATGTTTTTGATCTGTTAACAATGTTTTACTACTGTAGTAAAGTAGGAGGGGGTATGGAGTGCGGAAAAAAGATTGCATTTGTTGTTTTCTTTTGCCCTGGGAAAGGTAAAGAAAGATGATACTTGTCCTCAGTGGGAGCAGAAAAGTTGGGGTATCGTCTTGGTCTTTGAATTAGCGATGTTTCAACATCGCATCCCGATCCGCGCTTTGGCGCAGCCAGAGAACCTGTAAGGCAGACTCTGGGACTTTTCTTCCTTATTTACTATTACCTTGCTCGTCTTTCCCCTACCGAAGGGGATCAGGAGCCTAGGGTCGGACTTTAAGAACGTGGGTTTGCTTCCCATAATTTTCGAGGGTTCGTTGTGTCAACTTACTTCAACTTTGGAGAAGTTGGAATCCGTCAGTGTCTTCCACCCTTGAGTAAAGTACCGGCTGCAGCCACTAAGTTAGTTCGCATCCTCTCTTTTTCCAAGGAAGTTTTTCTCCTGGTGTTGTTAATGTTAGTTCTTGGCTCCGTTATGGATATCTCCTATTATCTGTATTTTTATTTAACGTGGATTTTTAATTTTAGATGTGTGTAGGATTTTATTTATTCATTTTAATCCTCATTTTAGAGTAATATTGTACTGGGAAAGGACAATTATTATGCCGGTTCCCAATTCTAAGCGAGGCATTTCCCCCCCCCCCCTTCCTAATTAATGCAGAGACTCTAAAAGAATTTCCCCGGGCCTGGCCATCCATTGTAATGCATATACGGATTATTCACGTGGTAATGAGCACATTCGCCAGTTCTTGCTCACACATACGAATAAAAGAAACTTTGAATAAAGATCCAAATGATCTTGCTGGGGGGTGGGGAGGATATTCCCGGAATTTGAGTCAATCAAGTATATGGAGTGTGTATGTTTGAAAAAAGAGATATATTGGAAATATGTACTGGGGTTAGTGTAATTGTAGTGCAGTAACCTCCTTGGGGCGGGGGGAAGAGTCCACAAGATCCTATTTTAAAAGTATCAACTTTGGCAAAATGCTCAGGTTTAAATATTTTACAAGAGGGAAAAGAACAATATTTTGGGAAGTTGAACTAGTTCTGAATGATTGTCACTGACTGTATAAAACAAAAGAGCTCCCGTTTCCTCTCCAGACCTTCTGTAGCGCCTAACTAAATGAAAACCAAAATATTTTGGTTGCCAATATAAATTCTTTTAATAAACTGCATTTGAGGAAAATTATACATATTTCATCATTCATTTGATTGGGTTAAACAGTTTTCTGAGATGTGTAGTTTCATGGCTAAATTAATATTGAACATATTTTAATTACAGTGAGATTTCTAAGAAGGGGGTAAACCCATAAACTTGCCAGAAAATAGTTATCTCCTGGCACTGAAATTAGTTGAGTGTACCTTACTCTGGATATTATTATGCTCACTAAAACCACTCAATTTCTTGTCAAAGGGGCTGAATTTAGTGAATTGTTAACCTTATACACAGAAATAGGAATGTGTGGAAGGATGAGGTTGTAGTTTGTTCCCCCTGCAATTTTTTTCTCTCCCCAGACCCCCCCCCCCCGCGTGCGCGCGCAGGCACACACACACACACACACACACACACACACTCTTTAAATAAAGAGCATTAAAATATTTTGCTGAGCAGTAGTAGATTAGCAAGGTTTCTTGCCAATGCTGGGAAGCTGGTATTACAGACGGTCCCAGGGGAAAATGGCTCACATTAACCACTAAATGAATATTTGACAAGGGCTCATTCGGAGGTATTATTACTATAAACGTGTCCCTACTGGACTTTTCAAGGGTCAAAGAGCAATGCTTCAATTAATTATTTAGTCTGCTAGTAGATTTGGTTGTAATAGCTGTACTTATTTCTAGAACGGACACATTCTTACAGAAGGAAATCTCAGGAGAATCTACTCCGTCAGCCATGCCTGGGATTGAAATACAGAGCCCTGGCATCCTAAAGCTGACTTTTTCTTAAAACCTTTTCCTGGACTTGGAGGGGGTTGGAATTATAGTCTCTTTTTCTATTTTATTTACTGTTTTTGGTTTACAAGGGAAAAGTCAGAATATCATAATTATCTTAATTTTTACATCATGCCTGGCAAGGTCTTTTAGTGCCTTGTCATTTGGGGAAAGAGGAGAGGATTTATAACCTTTGCCTTTTCTAAGTGGAGATATCACAGGATTTTAGCTACTCAATCAACCTCTGTATTTAGAAAGGATACACATTACTATTTGCCAATAAATTTCCGTTTCTAAAATGGAAGTTTTCACAGGCTGAAAACTCTCTGAGTTCCAGTAGTTTCAGAGTAAAATGGGGTACAAAATAGTCCTACTTCCCTCCCTATCTACTGGTCTGAACACTTCTTAGGTGCAGTAAGGGATGAGTTCCATTTCTGGTGAGTTCCATTTCTGCCGAGTCATAAGTTCCTTCATGGCTCTATGTAAAATGGTAAGGCAAAGACTTGGAGAGTAAGATTCCTTGACAATAATATAAGGTGAATGAATAAGAGATAAGCTACAAGGGGTGGAGGGGGGGCAGGATGCAGTAATTACAAACCCAATTCATTCAGCTTTTCAGAACTTTTGTTATTGGAGCTCCATTGACAGGTTTTGAGCTGCCAGTTTTCTCACATTAAAAACAACTGATCAGTGCCTTAGGAGGACAAGAAATACTGCTTAACTGTGATGGGGGTCTTCATTTAGAACCCTTACAAAAAGAAAATTAAACAGTGCCTTTGTGTGCACAAGGTTTACTTTTCAACTGCTAAGTTTATAGCTAACTGCTCTGAGATTGAAGTTTGACTGTGGTTTGATCTGCTAGTTGGCACTGCTTATTTATTTGTTGTAATTAAAGTCTTTTACAATCCTCCCCCTTTTATTTCTTACTCTTAGAGAATTTCTGCAAAACAGGTCCTCATATTTTGTTTGGTAGATGGAGTTTGCTTTACCGTGAACTGTAGCAGAGACTTTAGTTAACCTTCTCCACTCTCTCCACCCCTTACCCTCCCCCCATTATTGCCTTAAAATGCACCTCACTCTTTTTTTTATGCTGCTTTTCCTTGCTTTCAGAGCAAAGACTGCTTTTCAGGACAACCACAAGTGAGCTTGGTGATGGGGGTGATTCATTTCTTTTTCTTTTCTTTTTTTTTAAACTTCACTTGGAAGATGGCCTGGTGGATTTCCTTAGGGAGCTCCTTTCTGAGGTGGAGCCCCTAAAGTAGAAGGGGGAGACACTCTAGACCTTTACTGTGAAAATATGGATAAAGTCCAAAGGGACACAGCCTCCAGAGTTCTAGAGTAAGCTGCTGTGGAAGGATCCTTCCAGAGAAAAGGATATTGCTCAAACCAAGGAATTGATTTGGTGTCTTTCATAATTATTTTCTTTTTAAAAACTTTCTTGGCTACCTGATCTGATACCATCCAGGGATAACCTGTTCTCACAACGCTGTTCAGTTTTACAATTCTTGTTTTCAGGTTGAATGTTTTGCTTCTGGGCCCTTAGAAAATAACGGACTTGACTTTCTTATTTTGACTGTAAGAGTTCTCTTTGGGAGGGCGCATTATTAAGAAAAGACCAGGATTTCTCATGGCAGAGAGTTCATTTTCTGTGTGCGGGTCTAGATGGAGTTTATTTGTATTCTGTTTCAATGGTGATGTTTTTATTCCTTGAACGCTGTACTCCAGTTACTGTTCAAAAGCCAATAGTTCGTCCTCTCATTTCAGAATGCAAAGATATTTGCTGCTTCTGGTTTTTTGCACTTGAGATGCTTGCTCTATTTTGCACAGAAGTGTCAGGGAATTTAAAAGCTCCAAGGAATCATTCGTTTCATTACCCTCATCTGCTTGCATGTAGAGAATGAAGTATGCACCGTTGGTAAACATTTTCCGCGCGGTGAACGGTCGTTCGCCTCACTCTCTGGTCTAGCATGAGGGGCGCGGCACGGGGCTGGGAGCGCGCCGGCCTCCCACAGCCTGCCCCAGGGAGCGCGCCGCGCCCTGCTCCGGAGAGACCCAGGAGCCCACAGATACAAGCTGAGTGCCGGGTCAGGAACCTGACGTCACCACGGCCTTGGTCTTGGCCCCTCTAGGATTCTTAGGGAAGGTGCTGCATAGGGCTCGAATTCTCCTCACCCAGACCCTGCCAAAATGGCCTTAATTTTCCCATTCAATCCCGGACGGTCAATCCTGTGTTGGGCAAGTGTGGAAAGTCTCCCGAGGTGTCGCAGGCCTTCACTCCGTCAGAGTTCTCTCTCTCCTGCACCCCAACTCCAGCTTCTCCATATTGACCTTGTGACCCCAGCATGATTTTAGGGCTCGAGCTTCCCAAATCATAAGTTGTACAACCCAAGTCCTACCTTTTGCCTCTTACTCTAGACCTTTACTTTTAAGGAATTGTTTCTGTTTGCTACCGCGTCTCAGCACTAGTAATCTCATTCTTAGTCCTTCCCAGTGCCAGAGGCCTCGGACTGGCTTGTCTGTGAGAAGTTACAGGAGTCATCTGGGCTTCCAAAAATATTGGGACCCTCTAGCATCAGCGCAGGTAGGGCCGGCACTGTGTAGACCACACTTCACTTGGCCATTTGTGAAATAGGGGAATATATAGATACACACACATACACATATATAAAATAAATTATATATTTACCTCGAAGATGTCGTCTACAAAGCGCCTGCCACAAAATAGGATTAATTGATAGCTACTACTTTTCTTACAGTTGAGTGGAATTAGGTGATAGGAAAAGCAAGGGATTCTCATTTTAGGCCCCAGTGATCAACACAGAAATTCTGACCCTTCTCTCCTTCTGGTCCCAGGCGGTGAATTTAACCTTGTTCAGATCATCCTCCCTCTTCCAGTGTTCTTCCTAGCTTAAGGTTCGCCAAGGAAGTTATCTTGCAAACTTGCCGTCCCTGGGCATCTTCCTGAAGGGATACCGGCACTGGGGCAGGAATCGCCCCCACCCACAGAAGGCAGAAAAATAATTACTGTATTAAAAGGAGCAGTGAATTCTTCCCGAGGGTTCTTATCGCTGGCGACCAGGCCAGAAGCAGGACTGCGCCCCCACCCCCAACTCGTGACGTCAGGGCCTGCTGGGCCTTGGGGATGAAATGATTCGTTTGAGTCTTCCAGAAAGGGCAATCGGAACACTAGCCGGACCAGACTAGTGGAGCGGATATCTTTCCCCACTCCCCAGTCCCGGTTTTTGAGGCTGCGGAGGATTTTGCCCTCCCCCCACCCTGCCCCAGACTATAACTAAACACAAACAGCGAGTCTTCAGAAGTATGCAGTCCCGCACACAGCACCCATCTCTGTGGCACTGGAGCTCATAGGCACGCCCTTCTTCCATATTTATGGGAACATATAGATTTAAAGTTATGTGATTTGCTAGCTAGAGTTTGCTGTGAGGTCTGAATGAGTTGTTTTTATGTTTGTGTTGTTTTGAGATGCTTGACAAATTACCCAAAAAGCCTTTCCAGCTGATAACCATAGCTTCCTTTTATTTGAACCTGCAGAAGTTTCAGTGGTGGGTGAGGAGTTTTCTGGTTCTGCTATCCAGCCAGTTAGGGCAGTTGCTTGTGACTTGCCATTGCTATGGTGTCTCCATCTTCTCCTTCAGGCTCCTCTCCTAATAATTTGGATAGCCTTTAAAATCTTTTTAGGATGGAGAAAGTATTGTTGGGAGAACTTCTTGGAACATGATTTAAATTGTAAATAAGAGGAAAGACATTTGGTCTGTGGACTAAATCGGATAAAATTGTTTGTTGGTGGAAAGCACCTGGGCATTTCCAGAAGTAATTCCCAAGTTTTCTTTACAGTCCTCAAATCAATATAATTCATTGAGTGTCCTTCTAATGGGAGGGGTAGTGGAAACTAGGCCTTATGTTCTGACATTAGTCCAGGATCTAACAGACTAACGATTGCTTGAGTATTAGCCAATATTTCACATGCATTCAGTTTAGTATCAACTCACACCCAGGTCGATTTGGCTATCACAATTAACAGCACAAATCTGGCTTTTTGTACAACATTACAATTTAATCAGTCTGAAACGCTAAGCGGTTAACCTGTCCTCTCCTTCTGCACATTCTTCTTCCCTTCCTTTGCTTCCCCTTTTCTTACCTCCAAGGAAAATATCTGAAAATCAAGTTTCCCTTGTGAGAGTTTGTTTACCCCAACTGCTTTTAAACCAGACTAACACTCTCTCATCAGTTTTCTAAACACTCTCTCATCAGCTTTGTGGAATGGTGCAAAAACATCTTGGAATCTAAGATGGCAAAATAAACCTGAGCATATGGGGAGAAGACTTCGTTGTTAGGAAATTGATTTAAATGTTTAGTTCACACTTCAGCCTTGGTGCCTCCCTTACGACCTTCTCCTGCTTTACTCAATGCCTGTCCCTGGCTCTTGGGTACCCCACCTCTATTAGCAAGCTGATTCACCAGCATGAATTATGAATGCATCTCAAGCCAGTCATTCTGATAAGATAAATCAGGGACTTTTCTCCTTTGCACATTTTCTGTTTTCATTCCCATTGAAACTCCTCCCTGTGCCATGCTGCAGTGTCTTTTTACAAACTTACTATCCCCATGTAAAAACTATGGAGCTATGTTTTCAATAGGAAAAATCAGGTAATCTTTTTTTTTCCCCTAAGAAGACTTACAGGTTAAGGATACAAAATATTTCATGGTTAGTTGTGTGAGCTTCCAAATTAGCTGCATATAAAGTATTTTAAGATTTTTTTTTTTTTTGGCTGTCACTGGCTGGCAATACTCATTTTGTGTGTGTGTGTTGGTTTGAAAAGCAGGAAGAAATGTAATGAATTGAGTGCTGTCAGAGATGTCTTCTGTTTGAACAATCTGCGATGGGCTGAATGGCAGGGACTCCCTCATCCAGTGCAGGTGCAGTAGAGCTCGGGAAGGGGGGAGGGTGGCTCCCTCTGTTCAGTCAAAAAGCACCATTCTCCACAATAGACCACACACTGACAGCCAGCGTGACATCAACTCACACTTTCATACCCCCCCCCATCCATAGTTCTGAGTTCACAAAGTGGCCATACAGTAGCCTTGGTTAGGTTCCTTTAATGAACATTTTGTGGCTCCTATCACCAACATTGAAATCTGCTGAGCCCTAAGAGGAACAAATAGATTTTTAATCACGAGTTCCAAATCAAAATGTATAGCTATACCTATTTAAAGTTAAGCTCGTTTCTTCACTGCCTCTCAATACCAATGCCTACAGCAGCCCCCAGAGGATCTGAAAACTCTGAGTTAAAAGTTTTACTAAAATTTACTTTAGGTCCCTAGGTACTGTTTTCTGATATCCCGAGGGAAACCAAATAGGAAAGGAGAGAAGGTGGGAATTTTGTGTATTTAAAAGGAACTCTAGTATTTTATTATACTGTGTGAGAGGGTTAATCCTGCAAATGAACAGACATTAATCTTGTGGAGTGGAATCAGTTCCCTTTTGAGTTGGTTTTACTGGGAAGAGGAGTGGGAGATAAAGAAGGGGGGTAGGAAAGGCAGCAACTGTTTTAAAACTCTTGACAAAGATGTGACCACACTTCAGCTGCCCCACAGCTGCAAGGGCCGGTCTTTCCGAAGATTTCAATTTTATTTTTGTTTAAACTCACGCCTTGGTGCCTCAGATTTTAAGTGGAATTATTAATAGAGGGACAACTACCAGCGAAATGATTCTAGTCATTCCCTTCTTCCCGCCACCTCCATCGATTCCTGCACCTTTTCATCCCCACCCCCTTAGCCACTCCTTATTCCGGGATCCCAACATTTAGCAGAAAGGGGGGAGAGGCGAGGAAAGGGCCCTGAGGGCAAGGGCAGTTCTTCCAAGCCTTGCTGCGGACCAGGATGAGATTCCTCATGGCTCAGGCACTGACTGCTTCCCCTCTGTGCCGGGACTTGCAGAAGTGCTGCGCGGAGAATTGCTCCCTGTTTGTCTACAGAAAACCAGATACATTTTTCATCACGGCACCAAAAATAACGACTTTCTAGCGCTCGCAGCAAAACCTTTTTATCATCTGCTCAAACATTGTTCAGTGGGTGGGGTGGGAATAGGCAGACCTCCCCCAGCAGCGGTTACTACCTCACCCCCACTCCCACCTCCAGAGTCTGGGGTCTGGAGTCCGGAGTCCGGCGGGGAGGTGAACTGGGCAAAGGTATTACGTGCAGGGCAAATAAAAGCCAGGTTCTTTAAAAATCTCAGGTAACGCTAGAAGAGGTGGGTCTTACCACCTCTGCGGAGCCCTTTTCTTGTGACTGCAACCAGTTGCCCATTGGCCCGCATTAAGTATGCCTAAGGCGCCTACTAAAGTCTGGGCCCAGGACGAGAGGCGGCTCCCTCCCCTCAACCCACTCCCCCGCAGCTCCTTGATAGCTGCCCTTTCTTGGGGCAGGTACACACCCACAATTAATCTTTCTTATTAAAGCCTCCATTCTGTGCCCAAGGGGCGACTCAAACCTATTTAGATTTCCTTGGTTGACTGCACAAATTTAAGTGGGCAAAGAGTTATAAACCTAATAAACAGAGAGAGAGAGAGAGAGAGAGAGAGAGAGAGAGAGAGAGAGAGAGAGATTTGAGTAGAGAAAACGCGAAATTCACTGGGAGTCTAAGGATGCCGTGGGCCTTGCCCGCCCCAGGCACCTGCTTTGGGGTGCACGCCAGGCTCTGGGAAAGACAGCGGACCTCCCGCGAACACACCGCAGGCAGCATACACACACACCCCTACACCCCTACCCCTTCGCTCACAGGTGCACTCGCAACGAGATTGCCTCTTCCGGATTTCTTTTAAACTCCTCCCAGGAAGGCGGAATTCTCAGAGCATCCCGAATCAGGGAACCAGGGAAGATTTGCACTGTTTGGGATTAATTGAGAATAATTAACAGTGAAGACCGTTAATCATCGCTTTGCTGCTCTCTCCCCCCTTTCGGGTCTGCGGCGACTGCGTCTCTCGCTCCGGCTGCCGGCGCGGGTGGGTTCGCTGGTGAAAGTGAAGACGTCGCGGTAGCTGTCACCCAGTTCGGCTGTACTTTTTAAAATGCTCGCATATTGTTTGATTACTAATTCGAGTTAATATGATCTTTATGGCAACATAACAGTGGATAATTGGCCTTTTTTTCTGAACAACAATGTAAATCACAATCGCTTTATTATTTAATAACGTCAAACGCTTCGTTGGATTGGCCCCGACCGAGAAGACCTTTTCTTTCTAGACAGTGTTGTGCAGGAAGAACAATGAAGATCTAATTGTGGAGATTTCATAAGTTGGCTCCCTTAAATGAACAGCTTAGATATGGAAGTTCCAGCAGATGTGGGCACTATTCGCCGTAGAAAGTCTACACCCCCCCACCCATACACACAGTCCAAACACTCTATTGGAGGTTTATTGTGGTAGTGGTGGTCCTCAGATCCTAGCAACCACCTAAATCTTCCAGTAGCAATTAGAGCCTTTATCGGGCTTGCTCTTCAGCCCTTTATATTGCCGATTTAGCATTAAGGCATTGAGTCCACACACCAAATTAGCGCAGCTCCCAAAAAGCCAAAGCCAGTAAATGCGCTTCTTCGGTCACTTGGGTTTTTGGACACCGAGAGCACAGACCTGGGGCATCTTTTAAAATCCGTATTTTGTTTTTATTTTATTTTTTTAAACGGATTCACTATCGCAGTGTCTTGGAATATACTTGTTACAGGCAGAGTTTTGCAAGGGACACGAGCCATTATTTTGCAAAGAAAGAAGAGCAGACGAAAACCTAGAAACCCCTCAGATGCAGACGATTACTCTAGGAAGGAATGGGTCCCCGCTGCTCAAATGAAAGATTAATCACATTTGCTCCCAAAGCTTCAATTCTAACGGTTCTCTACCGCCGTTTTTGCCGTCTGGGACTGCTGTTGGGGAGGGGGTGGTATGACTTAGGAATCTTTTGCAAATGCAGAATTCCCGCTATTTGGGATTCGGGTCAAGTTGCGAGACTTAGAATCTACAGCAGTTTTTGTTTTTGCGTGTGCCCGCCTCTCCATTTTATTCAACTTTTACTGCCTGTCGGGAGGCAGAACAATTCACTCTGCCGCCACCCCGGGCCCCCTCCTCGCTTCTAAGACAAACAGGAGGTGCGAAATGCTTCGCCTGCACACGCGCCCTCGGGGAGGGGGGGTCTCTCCCCTTACCCCACCCCCTGGCTCACCGAATGTGCAGCTGTCCTCGGCCCAGACCTGGGTGGAGACACCCCCCCCCTTTTCCCACCCGCATTTTACAACCATCAAATCGAGGGTTCTAGAGCCCTGTTCACATTTTTAGTCATCTTCCAATTTCTTTCTGTTCCACTCTCCGCATGTCTGAAAACTTAACAAGTGACAAGGGAAGTTGAGGAATCAGAGAAGGCAATGGGATTTTCAAAACGTAGCCCTTCCGCCCCGTTTACAGTGTATTTTACCACAAGGAGTGCGTTAGGAAACTTTCCCTAACAAAAGTTGGACTCAGTGTTTTTCTTCTCCAGGGGCCGCTGGCCTTCCTGGCCCGCTGGACAATGCACGCTTTGAGGCTCGGTGGCCTGCAGACAGCGGGAGACGAGGGGACTGGGCCGCTTTCCTCCAAGGGGCCCGCAGCTGGGGGAGAGCCAGGCTGGGACCAGGCCCGGGAGGCCGGCCACTCAGGAAGAAAAACCATAAAAGTATAATTTTCTTCCCTCTCCCCCTGCCACCCCCCAGTTATCCACAGAAGCAGTCTTTGAGAGGACCGGGCAGAGCGACTGGGGAGGGGGCAATGTGAGGTTTTGCGTCTTGTTTCTTTCTTATACGCACCCCCCATCTCCAAAACATTTTATTTCAACACATAATTATGCACCTTGGTTTTCCAAACTCCTGGCCCTCACTCTTGGGCACTTGATCTCTAGTTAATAGTATCTCAACCCGGGCCTTGAACGCTCAAATCGAGCCCAGCGCTCAAGCCTGGCCTCTGTGGGTTCTCTCAGCGCCGGCCCGGCCCGGCCCAGCCCACCCACTCTGACCCCGCACTTGGAGCGCGACGCCACAGAAGTTCCCTGGTCAAGCACTCTGGGACGCTGCTTTTTAGTTTACCCCCCACCCCCCTTCCAAAGGAAACACCATCACCCTCCGTTCTAGCCAGTTTCTAGGAGAGGACCTCTAAGATTAGTAGAAATTCTCAGAGGGTTACCATATTGGTGGAAGCGTTTGTCTGAAGTTTTAAAACGTCTACCCAACGAGGCGTCAGGGCCACGTGCTGTGCCTTCGAAACGCCGCCCCCGGCCCTGGCTTTCAGAGCCGCGGAAGCTGGGGCTGACATGGAGGGGGCGCTGAAGTTACCGGCTGGCGTCGGGGGCCGGCGCTGCGCCGCAAGTCTGGCTGCAGCGCTGGGTGAAGCGAATTATCTGGAGCGTGTTTGATCTGGGGCTGCGTAGTCAGTTTCTGCTTTATTTTGTTTGTTTGTAATCTCATATTTAGCAAGCTGGGACCGTGGCGACAAGGGAGAAAGGAAAGGATGGAGGAGGGGGCTTCTCGGTAACCACACCCCTTCCTAATGAGTTAATTTCCATATTTGCGCCTCCCGCTTCTAGCGCCCTCTTTTTCCCGACACTACCGTGCTTTTGCGTCTTGCGCAGCGCAGACGCCTCCACTCAGGATTGAAATGAAAAGCCTCGCAGTGGGAACAGAAAATTGGTCTATTGATACATTCGCTCCCAGTGTTGATCTTGGCATCACGGGCAGCGGGTTATTCCCCCCGCCCTCAGCAAAAGGGTCGCAACACGGGTTGCTGAGGGTTTACGTACACCCAGGCAAGCAGTAAACAGAAACCTACATTCCTCTCCTTTCCGTACCTTCCTTTTCAACATAACTCCGGGTTTTTCTCTTAAAGTGATGGCAGCGACTGCAGGGTCGGCACGGACTGGGAGGGTGGGAGAACAGAAATGCAAAGGAATGAATCAAAAGTGAAAGTTTCAAACTAGATCCCAGTTTGGCTGCGAATAGTGTAATCCTGCACTCAAGGGACGGTGCTGGCGCGCGCGCGCGCGCGCGCGCGCGTGTGTGTGTGTGTGTGTGTGTGTGTGTAAAAGAGGGAAGGAGGGAAACGGGTTGTGAGATGGTATCTGTAGTCTGAGACGGTTAAAAGTTGTGGCAAAGACAGTGAGGAAGTTTTGGAAGAGACCTCAGTACAAAACTCAAGGCGGGTTTCAGCTGCTTTTAACCTGGTTTCCTATATATTTTTTGTGATGAGAATCCTCAGGAAATTGGAGAAAAGACTTTTACGATTGCTCACTGCACCCTACCCCCACATCGCCCTCCCTTGCTTCGCCGTGCGCTCGAGTGCGCTCGAGAGTTTGGACCCGGTTTTGAGCTCCAAAATACATTGCTTGTCAATTGCGAGCTGTAGCAATATCAAAGAGAACTGTCCCAAGCAACTCTTGTGTAGAAGCTGGGAAGAAGCTTAAGCAGCTCGCTTTAATGATGATTTGTAGCTCGGCGAGGGGCACCGACAGCAAACACCCCGCAGGTGTGTGCCGTAACACCGCCATCCGGACTTGAATGTAGATTACTCTGGCCATCGTTTGATCGGCCCTTTGAAACCCTTTACAATTGCCTGTGACGAACGGCCAGTCTCAGTTTTTCTCTGAATAATGCCTTAAGGGTAAGTCCTCCGGGTTTTTAAAGAGCTCCAGTTTTGTTGTTTTGTTTTTAAGAAAAACGTTCGATTTTAGTTTAGACATCGTCAACTTTTAGTCGGTAACAGGAATCACTCAATCCATTGCACACTTAATGACCATTACCTTTGCTGTCTTCCCAGAAGATATATATATATATAATATATTATATATATTATGTATAACATATATAACATATATATACACATACATTGCATTCATAAAAGGAAAATGAAGTTGTTAATTTCGTTTTCTTTGGTTCCAAGTCGCCCTGGCTGTTTATGTTTGTGTGGGTGTTTATTATAAACATGCCTTATATTACTAACGCCATTGTTAATCTTGTCTTAATGCCGCCTCTGTCCTCTTTGAATTATATCTGTTCAGACAATTGGAACTTTAACTTAAACAGAAAGACTTTCGAAAGTTAGGCTCCAGAGATTAACCCCATCAGTACCTTCACACCAAACCCCATCACCAAAATGAAAAAGGTAGTGCTCTTCAACCTTTAATATTTACTTAGAGTGTTTACATAAGGGGAGGAAAATGAACTTTTGTCTAAAACGTGCAACAAGCGGCACTTTGATTTCATAAAATAAATGTCAACAATTGCAGGAGCTTATCAAACTAGGGTAGGGGGTGGAGGGTGGGAGTTCAGTTGAATTAAAGGTCTATTCCTCCCACTTTAGACTACAAAGGGTTACAAATAAATAAGTGCCACATTTGCCTATTGCAAAGTTTTCTCCGCGCTTTCTAAGTCACAACAGGGGAGGGGGAAAGCTGTCGTTTATTATCCAGCTTTGGGCAGGAGCAGACCCCAGTACCAAGAGGCTCTTAGCTTTGGCCGGCAAAAGAGGGGTAGCCTTTCAACAGCAACCCCCTTTGTTCTCTCAATCTCTTTCCCAATTTCAAGCTTCACTTGCACATCCCAAGTTTGTGTGTTAATGACGCTATTACCATCTGGCTCGCCCTACTTTCCAAAAGATATAAATCTCCTAGCTCCATTGCCTGCATTATCATTTAAGTGCCACCATAGCCAGAAGAAAAAGATGCTTTCAGGACTCCAGATTCTCTTGCACTGACTACCCATGGTATGACTCTTCCACTATATTTATAGGCTATACACAGGGTGCCGGGGAGTTCCTTGAGAGACCTTATTTCCCAAAAGCTGTCCCTCCAAACCAAGGAAGACATGTTACTGGGAGAAAGGAGGCTTCAAATGAATTTCATCTTAAAATATATATATATATATATATATATATATATATGGTTTTTTTTTTTTTTTTTGGTTTGCAGCAAGTGGATTGTATATCCCTGATGGAGTTTTAAGTGCTCATGCCTTACTTTTTCCCTCGTAGGTTTGGCAAAGTTTGTAAATGGCTGGTGAATTCTCAGACATTCAAGATGTGTCACTCTTCAAACCCTATTTTGAGCTGAAGAATAGATTGGTTTCTCTAGATGAGTGGACAGGGGTGAAGGGAGGTAATAATAATCACAATTAAAAGAGTCCCTTGAAGCAACTTTTGAACACTGGGCCAACTGTATCCCTTCTTTTAAGCTCACACACTTATAGTGCCTACGCAGATATGTAGATGTTGTGGGATTTATCCACTTCTAGCTGTATGTCTGGATCCTCCTCCCTTGGTTCTTCCCTGGGTAATCAGTGATTTGCGTGTTTTGAGCACAAAAGCTGAGAAACTACAACAGAAAGAGTTGGACTGGCTGGTGCGTGGCTCCACAATGACTTCATTTATCTGGCCAGGTCAGGGTGAATAGAGCTGAGCAGAGTCCGCCTCTAAAAGCGTGGGCTTTTCCTTCAGGCCCCTGGCTGATCTGAACAGCTAATTTCCCTTTGAGAGCTTCTACTGTCTGTGGCCCTCGTGTGCCATATCCTGAGCATATCTTTCTCCTTGTAGTGTGCTCTATCTTCTTCCCAGTGCTATCTTCTCAAAAGTTAAGTTCCAATAAGATAAGCCAACCCAACAACAGGTTGGAAGAGTCAGAAAGCAACATTTGAGCAGACCTCTCACTCTCCTGAAAAATAATTGTGTCACACAGAGAAAACATCTTTAATGAAATACATTCTTTTTAAGGGATGAAATAAGCACGTACATATTCTTAATACTTTGAACGGAATGCAGAAAGTACCTAAAACAGTGATTAATTTATATTGCATGGGTGTAGCTGCTTGCATGCAAAAGCCACTTTTTTCTTTTCAGTTTACTTACCTGATTTTTCCTCCCAAACTCAAAAAAGATCTTGTTTAGAAATTTGTATCCTTACTTTTTCCTTTTGAGAATATTATCGAGTTGATATGAACAAATTGCAGAGGATATACCATTTAAGTAAGATGCACTTTTAATCACTGATCATTAAAATGGTTATGTTAAATATACTCAATTACATGCATGACTTAACTCTAACAGTACTTTCTATTCTCCCAGCTGCTCACGTATTCCTTAACGATAGTCTGCAGTAGAAACTTGATTATGCTGAATTCATACATTTCGATGGATTTCATCAGCCTAATTAATGCCTCAGTGTGATCCTGGGGTCTGAATGAACCTTTTACTCTGAGGTTAAAGGCAGTGTTGGAATGTGAAAGGTTTTTCCTTTCTTAGTTACTCATGAAGTGTTTTTTGGGATTCCACTAAGCAAGGTAGGTAGCGGTTATTAAACAGAAAGATTGCAACACAAGGCATAACAGCAGAAAAAAATGAGGCTAATTCCTCATCCTTATTTCCACATCAATATCTTTGAATTTGATAGGCAATCTTTAAATATTTAGTAAAGAGGAAATTACCACCTCTCCACTGTAGAGGAAATGTTCAAAACAGATTTACAATTGGTAGCTAAATAAATTTCCTTTAACTCAGTAAGGCTGTCCCTACTCCCTCCCTTTTTCCTGCTCCCATAACTTTTAGACTACTTTCCCCCTCCATTTCAACTTTCATCTTTCCCAAGGAAGCAAGCACTCTTGGCCAGCATTCATGAGAAACTCCAGTCACCCCCCATGTGGGTGACTGCATTCATTCTTTTCAGGTGAAAATTAACATCTGAATACATCTCAACCTTATTGACCCTTACCACCACCACCATCCCAGCCTCCGCCAAGTTGCAGCTAATCTGCACCTCTACTCTGACAGGGCAGACTGAGGTCGAATTCCCCAACCCCCAAAAGATAGACCAAAAAGTGCTTGCTTTGCCTGTGAGAGAAGTTCTGATATTTGTCCATGTCTAACGAAACATCTGTAAAAGAATACCTTTTGAGGCATGTTTTTCTTGGTGCTCAAGGAAAGGATACATAAAGAAGAAAAAAAAAGATGGGGAAGCATCTTGGTTCCTTAAGAATGTTTCAACCTGGCAGGTGAAACTTGAAACTTTTACCTCTCCTTGAGTTGCCAAAGATAAACTGTTCATTCACCCCAACCAAATTTCCCTCCAGCAGGGGGTCCGCTGACCCAGGTCCTAGCTGTGGCAGGGCAGTATCATACCTCAACATCAATCTGATGAAACCGGAAGGATTTTAGATCTATAACCAAATTACCACCTTGGAACTTTGTGCTTATTATGCTAATGTAATGACTTCTGTAGTAAGACTATATTTTCAGGATTGGAAATTAGCTTTTTAGAATGCTTTGTGTAATGACAGACATTAGACGGAAAAGACAAATGCACCAGCAGTGGTGGCACAATACGCCTGGCAAGTACCCTGGACCATTTTAACAGATAAATGAAGACCCAGATATGTTTGTAAAATTAAGCTAAGAGCCATCTCTGAGAAGTGGGTGGGCTAGCAGGTGCTGGAGCCCAGACCATTGTAATCGTGAAGGTGCTCACTCTTGTAAGTCCCACGTTTTCTCTCAGACCTACTTGAATAGCAGCTTAGTGCTTTGCTCAGTCCCTTGGGTGGATGCCAAGGAAGAAAAAAGAAGAAAAATATCTCATAAAATGCATTACAAACAAGAAGTTACTTCGAGGTCATGATTTCTGCACTCTTAAGTTTAGATTGCAGAGAGTAAGGGAAAAAAAGATTTCTTCAGTGTGAGAAGGTGGGAGGGATGCTATATGCAAGTATAGAGAGGAATGGACTTAGAATTTTAGAGCCATATATTCTGAGGTTGTCCAATGCATCTCCTAGATACCGTGTGTTACGTCTCTGCAATCTGTTATTAATTCAGGCAAATTATCAAATTTCTGGTATTGATCTCATGTTTTTTTTATATCGTAGGAAACAAGGACAAGAAAATTTAAAGTACCGTGTTTCTAAAATAAGTAACTTAGTGTGTATAGCTTGGATGGGATATTAGTCATTTCCCATAATTGTAAGTGAGATAAATTCACATACTGATGAAGTCCCAAAGAAGAGAACTCTTTTCATCAGTTACCTCACATTGATGGACTCAGAGCTCAGGTCATGTCCAGCCTGTTTATTGTGTGAGTAGTTCCTCCCCACCCCATTCCCCCTGCTCCCTCACCTCCACATGACAGTTGCTTTGGGAATAGGTGACTTCGTTCCTGGATGGATTTTCACCCCTTCTACATGACAGAAGTTCCAAATGTCAACTTGCAGCTATGGAGAAGTCTGTGAACAATGATAATGGATAAACTCTACTATGTTAACAGTCCTGTTTGGGGCTAGAGCAAAGTTGCCAAGACTTAGTCTGAATGAGTGGGGAGGGGGGAAGGGGAGAGGGTGCTGCTGAGATCTTGTAAAATGAGGCCAATTTGAAATGTTGGCACTGAATGCTGAGCTTTTTATAATAGCGCAAGTTGTTCCATTTTCTTCTAGAGTTGAATAGGCTCAAAATACCTGGCTTGATGCAGTGGTTCTCTGATGACAAATGAACTAATTAGAAGCGGTGTTTCTTAGTACATCCCATAGATCTTATGGGATATGGAAAATGCAGGCTGTAACTGCCTTAGTTTTAGAAAAGGCAAGTTTTACACATGCATGCTTTGAAGTTATAAGCTGAATTAGTCTCACCTAGCTTGCTCTATCTGATCCCCACTAGCACTTTCCTTTGTATGGATGGGTCCAGCTAGACTAACGGTAACTGTAATATTAAATATATCAACTCACTGACAGAGCAAATTCATGAATCAGATTACCTTTCTTTCACCTTTGGTGTGTAAATGAATCGTAGTATGTCAGGGTTGTGAGGCTTCTTAGGAGTTCTTCTGGGATAAATTAACATATTTATCACTTAATCTAATCTACCTCGCAGGATAGATTCTGTAGTAGGTGTGCCCAGTAACACTTTTTTAAAAAATGCCTGTGGTGAAACAAGTCATTGAGTTCCAAGAACAAAGTAGTATATCCTAGATAAAAGAGGAGAGAATGCAGATAAGAATTACATCTTCTTCCTGCTCCCATGTGATATGGCAGCATTTGTTTGTAGCAGATTGTAGGGATTGTGGGAGAGTACAACCAGAGTCAGTGACATTGAGGCAGGGAAATAGCTTGCTGGAGATTTATGGGGTCGTGTTACGTATGATCAGATGCCATTCAATTATTTTCGACCTGAAGGTTTTATATACTGCAGAAATCCCGATCATGTTGATAAGAATGATTTACAACTTCAAAGGGTAGGTTTTAAAGTTGGACTTTTGGATTCAGAGTTCAACCCTCCAAATCCAAATGTGAATTGCGCATTGGTTTGGGAAAGACAAAGCTTAATTTGAGATTCGGTTAGATACTCTATGAGAGTAAACAAACTTAGATGAGCTTAAAAATACCTTTGAATTCCACATCCAATATTCTTCTACTGCTTGTTTATGGAAGAAAAAAGGAGCACCTGATCTCTAACCAGTAAGAAAACCTATTTGCAATGTGTGAGTCTGTCTGTCTCAGCAAGTCCGTCCTCAGAAGTTCATATAGATCATGAACTATGGCATTTAAGCCAGCTGGGTAGTTCTGGTCTCCTGTCATCCAAACAGCACATTTTTCAAACTCAGGAATGCCAGATCGTGTTATTTCAGTGGCAAGGGGTTGCTTAGGATCTGTGACAGCTAAGTTTTTCCTATCGATTATGTGACAATGCAGTTCATTTTTATAGTTCAGGGAAATAAGAAAAGCTTCTAGCTTAACAAGAAGACACTTAATTCAACTGCTGTGTTGTATTTAAATGCAGAAATCAAAATTCAACTTGGAAAAAATGAAAGAGTGAATTAAATTGTAAACCCACATTTTGTAGCTAAATCAACCTCTTAGGATGGCTGTGACTGATAATTTAATCTGAAGTCTTACGATTGGGTAACTAGATTTGTAAACCATGCAAGAAATCATATCTTACATAGAAAATTTGTATTTACATGAATGTATGGGCTTACATTTTTCCTAAATTTAAAATACAGAGTGAGCCTAAAATATAAAAAGTAAATCAAAAGACAATTTTGTGAATGTGTGTGTGTGTATGAGGGGGAAGGGTGTTTATAGAGGCACATATGTGCAAACACTTTGAAAGATCTTTCTCAGATTTATTTTAAGTTCTGAAATGGTTTAATATGCAGTTTATCCCATGCATCCACAGATCAAAATGTTATTTATGATACTTATAAATATTATAATGTTCTCTGTCACAGGATACAGACAAGCAGGCAGAAGTAACTAAAAATGTCCAACACGTTCAAAGTTCCAGGAATTCAAAAAAAAGAAAACTGGAGTAATGTGATTATAAATCAGGGGTTATTGAGATCACAGGTGAATACCCAGAAAGGTTAATTGGAAGAAAGAGGTGAGAGAAGCTCCTGGCAGCCCATGAGCGAGACCAAAAAAGACAGCAAGAGCTAGAGAAGGGGGACAGGGTGTCCTAACTTTTGGGGGACAGGGTGTGACTTGAGTTGGGAGATGTAACTAGACACCTGCAGCAGAGCTGTGGCCTGCACACTGACCACCCCACCCCCAATCCTCGGTGCCTCTACTTCTTTATTACCTGAAAGTCATCCACTCAATTGGCTATGTGAATTTGTCGCCAGCAATAACTTATCATGAAGTTTCACTCTCAGTCACATGTGTTTTAGGATTAGGAAACAGGTGGTGTGAGAGCATTTTCTTGTGGTCTGTGTCCCATTTAGATATGGCCCAGGCAGACAAAAGAAGGAATAGGAACATTAATCTGACTGCGGTCACTCCAGCATGCAAACCGTGGGGATGCAAGGGAGAAACTAGTCCCTTTCCCCACAAAACTCTCCCCTTCTCCTGAGGTTTCTCAGTCTCATGGTTGTGCTGTGGCTATGCTGACCCCAGTAGCTGATTATGTGCAAGAGGATCCAGCGGGAGAGAAGGCCTCTATATGCTACCCACTCACCCCACGTCTCTCAACCCTCACAAAAGTTTAAGTTCATTTGCACAACCCAGGACTGAGCCACTATGGATATATGGTTTTTGTATTGGTTGCCTTTTGTGTTTGTGGTTGTGGATGACTTTCAGATGCCCAGGCCAGGGTTTCACTCAAAAGATGAAAGAAACTGTCATTTCCCTGCCATTTCCTTCTTGTTGGACTGTTAAATATGGTGGCCAAGGACTGGTCTGTCCCTCAGATAGAGTGGCTGTGACAGCCACTCTGGAGCAACTTCTGTGCCTTACCTCTCTTTTCTGACAAGCATGAAAGTTCAATTTCAAAATGTCTATCCTTAACAATTTCCTAAGGAGCCTGTGAAGGTTGCTAAAAGGACAGGCCTCTTTTCCAGAGGTCTCAGCAGCAGGCAGGCTCTGCTCAAGTTGCCCCAGGCTGTGTCTAGGAGCAGCCCACTTTGTAGTGTATAGAGGGAGTCCTGTGCCCACCAGCAGGTTGGGGAAGTCCTGAGGCAAGCCAGGAAGTTGGGGAAGGTGACCGGCTTCCCCTTATCCATACTGTCCCTGGAGCACTGCCTATCTGGCCCTGGGGGTGGAGTGCAGAACCCAACAGAAAGTTCTCCTTCAATTAATCTCAGTATCTCATCTTTGATTGTAAAAGGAAGGATGTACTTTCTGCTAAGAAGTTTCTCTTAACTGCTTTTTCTGCTTTCAGTAGAGAAGCCTACTTCTGAGTTAAAGGGAGATTTGCTAAGGTGTTTTGAGAGACAAAACAATAGATACATATGTGCCACATGCATTTTCATCAGGAGACTTGACTGAGAGTTGCTATGTAAACATTCTTCAAATGCAACTTCAGAGTAATTTTTTATTCCCTGCCCCCCAAAATTTAGCATGTGATCAGCACCAAAAATGCCAACCTTAAATAACACCTATGGAAATCTATGGAAAGAATATAGCCCTTCTTTGAAATTCTAGATTGCCTTCACCTCTTAATCAAATACAGCTGCCTAAACCAGCCTCCTTTCCTATAAAACCAATGGCCCGTCAGCCATAACTAGTGCATTTTCTCCTCCCCTTAAATTTTTTTTATGATTTATTTTTATTTATTTATGCATATAAGAACTGGGATGTAGGCTAGAGCTGTGGGAGGGTGACACAGGGAGAGGTGAGAGGATTCACCAGAGGTAGCATAGGGAGCAGAATAGGCAGATCTACCTAAATACACTGCTGAGGGGAGCAGCAGGGGAGACCGGAGTGGTCTGATGCTCCATGTGGGAAGCTGGGGGGCGGGGAATAGGGATGGGAATCGGGATGGGGATCAAACTCAAGCCACAGGGACTGGTGATAGCTTGATAGTGCTGAGACTTTAACCCCTGCGCCACCAGGGAGGCCTCCTGTCCCCTTAAATTCTTTTTCTTTTTCTTTTTTTTTTAATTTATGCATACAAGCTGGGGCCAGAAGCGTGGGGAGGTGGGGAGGCAAGAGGGTTCACCAGAGACAGAGTGGGGAGCAGAACAGGCAGATAGATGGAAATACACTGCTGGGGGAAGCAGCCAGCGAGGCAGGAGAGTTCTGCCATGCCTTGTGGGAATCTCCCTGGCCTGGTGCCACAGTGCAGCGCTTAACCTCTGGGCCACCAGGGAGACCCTCCTCTCAAATTCTTATCCCTTACTCTTTTTTTCTCTGGGGCTCTGAACCAAAATCAGAATTAAGTCACCTTCATCCAAATGTCATGACAAGTTAGAAGGGGAGTTTGGGGACCTTTGTGAAAATAAGCAATATACAGAGTAAATGTTACAGCTGAGAGTAGTTGACAAGTGGCAGTTTGGGTTATCAGCCATGAATTCCATATTTTTCTACAGGCTTATTTTTTGTTTCATTTTTAGGATCCACTGATCCTAATGGAGGCTAGTCAGAACCTAAGTAAAAAATGGGAAAATGTTAAAAAAATATCAAGATAAGCACTTTTTCTATTGACAGCCATTATGTCATATGGCTCATGGTTATTTGGATGTTCTTTCAAATTGCTGGAAACCCAGATAGACTAACCAAAACCTGCTTCTTGGTATTTAATTATCAACTTTGCAGAGTGGAAACTGTATTGATTAAAAGAAAAGCAATCAGTATTTATTAACTATAACAAATCAATAAAAACAATTAGCTGGGGAAATAATATTAACAATATGTCCTTGGTACCATCAGACCTAAGTTCCTGAGAATTTTGTATCACAGATGATTTCATTGTTTCCTCACTACCTTAGTGTATGGTATTGCTGCTTGCGTGGGAAATAAAGACTTCTGGAAGCGTAACTTGAATGTGTTTGGTGAGCCTTTTATAGCATGGTCTCAAAATAACTCTGTCTCCAAGGTTTTGAATGGGTTTACTGGTGTGGGTTCTTATTAGTCCTTACTCATATGGTGGGTCTGCAAATCAGAGTGGAGAACATACTAGGTGAGAAATGCCCAGCAGGATACAGGTTCTGGTTAGCACATTGCTACTGGTGTGTACACAAGCAGTTCATGTTTCTAGGCTTCAGATTTCAAATATGTAAAGAGATAGAACTAGATCACCTCTCGTGTCCCTCTTGGGCCCTAAATTCTAGAGTTCTACAAAATGTTTGTGAATTTTCAATATGAGACAACTCAGGCCTTTGAATAAAATAAAAATAGCTATTGAGGGTGTCCCTGGTGGCACAACAGGTTAAGCGCAGCACTATGAAGCTATCAAGAGCTGCTGCAGCACGAGTCCTATACCTGGCAAGGGAGATTCTCACATGGCGCAGCAGACCTCTCCTGTCTTGCCCACTGCTTCCCTCAGCAGTGTACTTCAGGGAATCTGCCTGTTCTGCTCCCTGCTCTGTCTCTGGTGAGCCCTCTCACCACCCCACACCTCTGGCTTATACCCCAGCTTGTATGCATAAATAAATGAATCTTTAAAAAAAAACAACAACTATTGAGGGCCTCCCTGGTGGCACAGCGATTATGTACTGCGCTGTGGAGCTGTCGCAGTGGCAACTTGAGTTCGACGCCCGGCAGAGGAGATTCCCACATGGCGTGGCAGACCTCTCCTGCCTCCTCCGCTGCTCCCCCTAGCAGTGTATTTCCGTTGATCTGCCTGTTCTGCTCCCCACTCTGTCTCTGGTGAACCCTTTCACCTCCCCACGCCTGTGACCTGTATCCCAGCTTTTATGCATAAATAATTAAATCTTTAAAAAAAACTATTGAATAAAATAACTATTTCTTTCATAGTCCTTTTGGTAGAAGTTTACAACTGACAAATTTTTGGTCTTTTCCTGGGAGAAATCCTAAATTTGATTTGAGGAAACCAAATGAAGAAATTTGGTATTGTTTTCACATGCATAAATGAGCCATTGTCTTATACTTTACCTTCTCCTTTTCAGATCCAACTTAGAAATAATGTTTCACTCAAGGTAAGGAGACTTGTGGTTTAGGAGATTCTGGCCTGGCTTGTCTCATTTTAAGACTTCTGTCATCTCTTCTTAAAAACTGAGGGGGACCTCATTTCCTTTTTGATAGTTCCTCATGCTTTGCCAGTCACCTGGTCTTTGAAGAAGCTTGCCAAGAGTTCTGGGCTGGGAAAGATAGTCAGTCTGAGTTCATCATACAGAATGATCTGGCACCGTAGTTGTAGTGACTCACCAATCTGGTTGCACTCTGCAATGGCAGGCACCACACTGTGTAAATGAAAGACCTGTGTTCTAGCAAAGTGCAATTGAATCACATGACAAAATCAGCTCCAACTGTAGGTAGCTCTGTCTTCCCTTTCACTGGCTGTTTTGAATTAAGATAAGAGTGAAAATTATATCCTAGATTATATTTTGTTCTTTAAAAATTAAGATTAATTAATAGATTATTGGTTTTGTGTTCATTTTGTTCTAAGAATTTAATGGTGATCACAAAACAGTGAAAATAGGTCACAGCAAAATGAACATTCAAGATTAGGTTAAAACATTCCCTGAAATTTCAGTGTTCATTTTTAGAGTGTCAGTTACTACATTTATGTAACTCATAAATGTAGCTTGGAGTCAAGATGAAAAATGATATTTAGACCAGAGACATTGTTTTATTAGACAGTCACTGCATTTGATAATGGAAACCAACTCTCCCCTCACCAATGATTGATTGTGCATTCTCATGCAGGCATGTGATGAGTGAGCGCGTGCGCATATGCTCACGCACATGCACACATCACCCCAAATCCAGAGAAAGTTCATTCAAGAGTTCTAGTACCTAGGTCATTTTAAAAAGTAGATGCAAAAGTTAATGGAAGGTCAAAGGAATAGCAAAAGTGAAAGTCACTAATTTCACCTTCTAGAAAGTAATTATATAGTATATAGGCATTTTTTAAAAGAATGTTATATTTCTAAATTATCGCATCTAATTTCAAGTCACGTATAAGAGCCATTTTATTTTGTAATACAATGTCACCAAAAATCAACTAGTAGAGTTTTTTAATTATGCAAAGGTTTACCCTATGCAAAATTAAATTTTAATTCATAAGGCCTACTTTTGTGGAACATTAGAACAAGATAGCATTTGATATTAATGTAAAATATACCATTTTTTAGCTTTAATATGAATTTTTCTAAAATAAAGTACACGTTGTAATTTTTCCTCCCAGTGTACTTTTGCTATATATAGAATATTTTACAGTGTTGTTTGTAATGTATGCATTTCTTTTATTAAGTCATTTGGTAAAAGATAAAATGTGTAGTAATAACAGCCCTACCTTTTCTCTTAATTTTATTATTTCAAGTCAAGCAAAAATGGATATTTTCAGGAAAATTTGAGTATTTTTTGATGCATAAGTGATTATTTAGTCATAGTACTTTGGACCTAACAGTTTGGCATTTATTATGGATCTTATTCAAAACGTCTTCTTCTTAAGGAAAAGCAGGGATGTTATAATTTACAAGTGAGATATACTGTTTAAAAAGTTTTCAATACATAATTCAAATTCTTGCCAACTATTGGCAAAGGAATCCCCAACATTATCTGCTCTGAATGTGCAATTTTGCTGTTTGAAAAATCTTACAAATTCCAATTTCTTTAGGGTAGCAGTGAAGATGAACATCGGAGGTATAGAAAATTTAGAGGTGCCCTCAAAAAAAATTTTTTTTTACTTTAGCTCTGATGGGTATCTCTGCAAGGTAGGTCTTAACATATTTTTCCCTATTTTTTTTTCTTCTTTCAGTAAGAAGGATAAGCTTTTAGAGTACCCAGTCACCGTGGTAACTGCCAAAAAAATTCTCCTGAAGTTTGAAGAGGTCAGCTAGCAGGGTCAACAACTCTGGCCTCTCTCTGAGCTCGGTCTAGCATGCCTCAGCCTGCGGTTGGAGTGTCAGGCTAGATCTGACCCTGGGAGGTGGACTATTCCAGCTCTGATATAAATTTTTTGAGTCAGTTCATGGCCTGGACTCTCCAGGTGGCCTCCAAAATCGATTTTGACCCCCTGACCCTGTCTCACGGAGGCATAGCATCCTCCCTAAGTAAGGATTTAGCCAGGAATGACAGCTTTCCACTGAGTGTTATTGGGGACAGTATAAACAGTTTGGAAAGCAAGTAAGAGGGTGTGAGTGCTAGTAGTCGTTAAAAGCACATTAAAAACAGTTTATGAAAAAAAATTAAAAGTGTATAATTGCTGTAGAATTCTGATGTAATTTTTGTAGGATTTTTATAATCAAAGAAAGGTTTAACTATAAATACTCAATAAAGCACACCCCCTTTTATATATCCCTGTATTCTTTCATATACTTTGCTCCAAATATGCAAATAAGATAGTGTGACTTGAAACAGAATAGGTAGAGCAGGGATATAACATGTATAGAAAAAGAAGTTGGCTACTAAAATACAATAGTAGAGAAAGAAAGAGTTCCTATTTTTTTAAATACTACATTTTGGGTCTGAAAATATCTAAAGTGGGAAAATAAGGAAACTGAAAAACAAAAACAAAAACACAACAAAACCCCAACCATTTGGAATGAAGATAAACTTGCACTGTAGGCCTAGTCTCTTGCTACTTTGTAAAACAAATAGCCAATAGAGTCATTTGGATACAAGTAAGATAAAAATTATAAATATGGAAAGTAAGACCTTGTAGAACTAAAGAGAAAAAACAAATTAAATGCTTTTTTGAATAATTTGATGTATTTTCACCAATTTAATATAGCAAAAGTTTGGGAAATTAGAAAATAATGCATATAAATCATCAGTGATTCTTTTTCCTTTTTTTTTTTTTTTTCAGGATGCCACCATGAAAGTTTTATTTTCTATGGCAAAGCAGAGTTCTCTCAGAGAGTTCTGGCCCATGGACTCAATATGTAAATGTGGTCATCAAGCAAGACAGAACTGCCAGAAGGGAAGATTATGAATGTTTCTCTTAAAAAACCCTTTACAACATTCCTTCTTTCTGTGGTACTTTACTCAAAGTTTCCCTTTTCCAGCACTGTTGAAAATGACTGCAAAGCAGCATTGTGGGAGTCCAGCCAATTGTCCTTTGTAGTTGTTGAGATGGTGTTTCATCTGACTCATTTGTCAAAAGTAGACTTTGAGTAGGGGGTGAGTGTCATTTTGGAAGAGGGGTGAGGGAGAATTGGAAGAAGGGAAGAAGGGGGAGCGAACCACATAGTTTACATACATCTATACTCTTTGTGTTTGAAGGCCTCTCAGTCTTGGCTTCTCACTATGTTAAATCCCTATTATAAAACTTATCTTCACAAAGCCTATTATGGTATTCTGAGAACAAATTGGACCATGAATAACTTAGTTGGAAGTGTAGATTATTTTCTACTCAGGGAAAGTTAGCGATGACAACAGCTTAACTAAAGAATAGTGATTAATCTTAAATAGATGGATTTCAAAGTTTCACTTTTGATAAAGAGTACCTTTGATATTTCCTCTCTTCAGACTCAAGTTTCCACTTTCTTTGTATTAAGAAATTGTTCTAGTGATTGCTCTGTCCACCTAATGCAGCATGGTTCTAACTGTAGGCCGCTTTCACCCAAGTTGTTAATGTGTCTGAAAGGTGACCAGAGAGACACTCTACTTCCTATTGGTTAAGTACATTGTTCCCAAGTGGTATGTGTGCACAGACATCAAACTCACTGTCAGGAATTATATCTTGCATAATTGATAATTACTCCATTATTCAACATTATCATTGAAAAACATCTTAAATTCGTTTAATGTCTTACAGCTTACAAAGGACTTCTTAGTTTATAATCTTTTTTGATCTTTAGAATAATGTTATGAAATAAGCAACTATCAATAATCCCATTTTACCAAGAAGGAAACTGAATCATTGGCACACTGTGATCCAGCTGATAAATGGAAGATCTAGGATATTAACTGAGATTTTATAGCTTCTGTTTCAAGTGATCAGCCTACAGCAGTATGCTTTTTGATTATTTTGTGTGTGTGTGTTCTGTGTCCCTAACAATGAAGATTTTGTGTTAAAGAAACAAGTGTTTACATTTCATAGATAAAAAAGTTAAAAGCCATGATGGACAGATGTTACCAGAAGGGGAGCAAAGAGTGGCAGGAAGTTCAGTGGATTATGGTAGAAGATTATTGGGGTTTCCATGGTAACATACATCTGTAGAGGCGTGAAATTATACCCCTAAAGCTTATACATTGTTGTGAACCAATGTTACCTCAATAAACGTAATAGATTAAATAAAACTTTTGAAAAAGTTAAAACACATGATTAAAAAGTCATCATTTAAAAATGAATTTTACAAATTGTTGTTTTTCTTTGTGTATATATATTTCCATGGTCTTTCAAAGTCAGAGGTCTGAATTTCTAAAAGTCAAACATGAGTAGCTCTCTATAAACTAAATAACTGAATTTTTTAAAAGATTTTTTTTTTAATGCATGCATACAAAAACTGGGGTATAGGCCAGAGGTTCGGTGGGGAGGGGCTGGAGGATGAGAGACTCAGCACTGCCGCTGCCGTCTGGGGTCCATTTGAGATTTCAGGTTTTCAGGAGGATTTATCAGAGACAGAGTGGGGAGCAGAACAGGAGGACCTACTGAAATACACTGCTGAGGGCAGCAGTGGGCGAGACAGGAGAGGTCTGCTGCGCCATGTAGGTCAGCTCCCTGGCCTGGGATGGAACTCATGCCGCAGTGGCTGGTGATAGCTTGATAGTGCTGAGACTTTAACTCCTGCGCCACCAGGGAGGCCGAACAACCTGAATTTTTAAGGTGTACATGAAAACCATAGGTTATATATTTCAAAATAAAATATAACCTCACAATAACAAGGCTATGCCTCTCTTCCTTCTCTTCCCTTTTTTCCTTCCTTTCTCCTCTCCTCTCCCCTTCTCTGTCTTCCTCTCCCTCCTTCTCTCTCTTCCTTAATTTTGTTTTAAAAAGTAGCATAGCTTGGTAATAACAATATATTAATTATTCACGAGAAGGCCATAGATTAAGCTCTAGAGAGCTACATCAATCTTGTGGGTTTTTTATACCTTTGTTGAGGTGTAATTCATTGACAAAATTGTAAGATGCTTCAAGTGTACATCTTGATGATTTAATGCATGTACATTTTGTGAAAGCATTCCTCCTATCTAGTTAACAGACATATCTATCACCTCACATAGCTATCTTTTTGTCTGAGAACTTTAAGTTTTACTGTCTAAAAATTTTAATTATTTAATACAGTACTATCCTTTGTAGTCAAAATGTTATTCATTAACTCCTTCACCTTGTTCACCTTACAGATGAAACTTTGCAACCTTTTATGAAATACAAGGGTAACACTGTGATTCTTCCTACTGTTTTTAGTTACAGTATTTTAATTATGTAATGTAGACAATGTGGATGTTAATATGGATATTCTAATTTTTCTTGCTTAAATTGTATATAAATAAATTAGTCATTTTATATATGCTTAAATTAAAGCTTTTGCCCTTGAGCTATCCTGGCAGCCAGCCAAACTCAGTCAAGACTTTTAGGATTAGGAAAAAATGAAAAAAAAGTCCAAAAGAAAAAAGCAACTATTCTGGTTGGATGTTTTATTTGTGAGGTAATGTCAATAATGATATATAAATCTCCTTGTGTTAAGGGTTTTTAAAATTTGTTAATTAAATTAATTATTATACTGAGGATTATTCATTTTGACTTGCTGTTAAGAGCTCAAGTCCCCAACTGCAAAGTTCTAGTATCTTCTCTTAGTTTGAATATTTTTCCTAATTTATCAAAAATAAGGACTCATATCATATTACAGATTTGCTTAGATGACTTTGAAATTTTTATTATATTACTAATCTTTTTCATTTTGTTCATGTGTGCGTTTTGAAAAAATATTTCTTTTAGGGTCTCCCTGGTGGCACAAGGGGTTAAGTCTCAGCACTATAAAGCTATCAGCAGCCACTGCAGCAGGAGTTTGATCCCTGGCCAGGGAGCTAACCCACAAGACCCAGTAGACCTCTCCTGTTTTGACCGCTGCTCCTCTCAGCA
>PVIJ01003291.1:77200-113070 GCA_004024925.1 Scalopus aquaticus
GGGGGGGGGGGGGGCGGGGGAGGATTCACCGGAGACAGAGTGGGGAGCAGAAAAGGTGGATATACTGAAATACACTGCTGAAGGGAGCAGTAGGCAAGACAGGAGAGATCTGCAGCGCCATGTGGGCTAGCTCCCTGGCTGGAGATGGAACTCATGCCGCAGTGGCTGGTGATAGCTTGACATTGCTGAGACTTAACTTCTGCGCCACCAGGGAGGCCCTTGTGTATTTTTAATAGCTGCCAATGTAAAACAAACTTTTCTCCCCTCCCCTCCCTCCTTCCTCTCTTCCTTCTCTTCCCTTTTTTCCTTCCCTTCTCCTCTCCCTTCTCTGTCTTCCTCTCCCTCCTTCTCTCTCTTCCTTAATTTTGTTTTAAAAAGTAGCATAGCTTGGTAAATTTGGTAAGAGGGTTATCTCAGCTATATATTATGCTTACCTGATATGCCTTGCAAGAAAACACTCACTTCCATTAAACTCAACAAGTCAGAGAACCCTCAAGTGTAACACCAAGACTTCTCTAACAACTAAAATCCAATTCTGAGGGATCAACTTTTAAGGTTATAGATTTTGCCAATTTCTCTCTTGCTATCATTATAATCTCCCTAAGTCATAAAAGGTATTGCTTAACTTTCATGTAAACATTTCACATTGGAATAAAAAGGAGGAAGAGGAAGTGGTGGTGGTGAAGGAAGAAATGAAAAAAGATAAGCCCCTTATCTTCAAACTTTACTTTTATGGGAATGAATCTTTTAGCCTAAGAGAAGAATAAAACTATTTTTTTTATAATTCTGCCATTCAGAAACTCTACATTCATACTTATGCAAAATAATGAAAGTTTGGAAATATATTTAAATATACTTAAAAGCCCACAGAGTATCTTACAACCAGGAATTATCAGTCAAGTGTGTAAAAAATCTTAGAATCTTTAATAAAAAGATACTAAAAGGCAAAGAAGTAGGAAATAAAAGCTCACAGAACACATCCTAGGGGCCTCCCTGGTGGTGCAACAAGTTAAGTCACAGCACTATGAAGCTCTCTGCAGCCACTGCATCATTGAGTTTGATCCCTGGCCAGGGAGATTTCCACATGGCACAGCAGACTTCTCCTGCCTTGCCTGTTGCTCCCCTCAGCAGTGTACTTCAGTCAATCTGCCTCTTCTGCTCTAGTGAATCCTCTCATCCCCCACACTTCTGGCCTCCACCCCAGCTTGTATGTATAAATAAACAAACCTGAAAAAAAAAAAAACCAACACATTCTAGTAACATCAGCATCATCTTGTAATAAATTAATACAATTGTTTTTGGTGAAGTAAACCATAAGGGTTTAAGAATAAAATATTTACAGAGCAAATGGATAGAAATTTATTGAACACCAAATTAAAATGAAATATGGGGTAAATAATGTGGGTGGGAGGATACAGTGTAAAAGAAACACTCATTCTTATCTGTACCTGATTAATCAAGTTGATAAAGCACTGCTAATTGTCTAGAATCATACATTTAATTTGTTCCACTACATAGCCTCAGCTTATAACCCTGCCTTAGCAGAAATCTTTTGCTTCTAGGCTCCTTTCAGTCACTAAACAACACTTTTGCATGCTCATAGGGGATAGGGCACTACACTGGTGCTGTTGAAAGAAAAAGGTGTTACAATTGAAAGGAAAAGGTGTCATACCTCCTGCCCTCAAAGATATGAACAATATTCATATTTGAGTCCACCCAAAGTAAATTATTGACATTGCTTTCAGTATCCAGTGAAGGACCACTTGCTTGTAAAGCTTTTTCTTTACTGCGGTTATGTAACAGAGAGCCCCCAGCATTACAATTCTAAACCTGGCTATGATACTGCAAACAATACAGAAGTTGATAGCAGCAGAAGTGAAAGGGCTGTGTAAAATAAGTGAAAGTGCCCTTTATCAGATCCCCAGAGTGTGTATCTGTCCAGATTTCAGACAGGAAGTTAGATGTATGGATCGAAAGACAGGAACTTAGACAGGTGGACAGATTTAGGTGGAGACATAATACATACATACACGCATGAATTATAGTTAAGAGTATAGACTCTGAATCTAGTCTTTAGGATTTGACTCTTAGTCCCACTACTTACTACATGCATGATCTCAAGTTTCCACATCTGTAGATGTGGGAATGACAACAGTATTGTGAGGAGTGAATTTATATGTCAACTGCTTGGAGCAGAACTTGGCACTCAGTAAACATGTAAGGATAAGCTATTCTTATGAACACACTTATATACTAGTTTTCTTTGAAATATGTGGTAGGGTTGCATAAGAATTTCTTTAACAATTCTGTTGTTTCCAAGAGTTTCTTATTCAAAGCAACTGCTAATATCTTCTCCTTGAATATATGGCAAGGTGCTGGGTGGGGGCGGGGCTGGGCAGGGGGAGCTCGCTGGTGGCGCAGGGGTTAAAGTCTCACCACTATAAAGCTATCACCAGCCACTGAGGCTTGAGTTTGATCTCTGGCCAGGGAGCTGACCCACATGGCACAGCAGACCTCTCCTGTCTCACCTGCTGCTCCCCTCAGCAGTGTATTTCAGTCAATCTGCCTGTTCTGCTCCCCACCCTGTCTCTGGTGAATCCACTCACCCCCGCACCTCTGGCCTATACCCCAGTTCTTGTATGCATAAATAAAATAAATCTTTTTTTTGAAAAGAATATAAGACAAGGGAAACAGAGAGGCAGGTATGTAATATATCCCCATTTTATAAATGATCAAAATGAGGCTCAGAGAAGTTTAGTAAATTCTAAGGTCAGGTAGCTAGTAAGTAATAGAGTTTAGAAGAGAACTAGTTTGACAATTTCTCTGTCTCAGCTAAAATTTTCCCATTTGATGTAGAAAAGCTTCACAAATACAATGGTCCTTAAATCATAATAAGGCATTTCTGCTTTCTGAAATAAGCCCCAGACCCCTCCCCATCCCCCCACCCCCTGCCAATTAACATGCTGCCAAGGGGCCCTCGGTGTAGAAATCAGGAATATGCTAAAAGATATGATGAAATAGTATACCTGACAATGTCCTGGATACTAAAGATGATATTAAAATTATGATGCCGATCTTAATTAAATACTCAAGTGGCTTGAAATCAGGATAAATAAAGCATGGCAGTGGGAGGGGGAGTATAGAGGATGACTTGCTACTTGGCCAACCGAGAGAATGTTATTTGAAAAATTGCCATATTTGACATCCAGTCCTCCCAGATGGTATATCTTTGATTAACTCAGAACTGGCTCTATTGCTACTGATACCCATACCCTCATATAACCCCTATAACATTATCACACTCTATTGAATAATATTAAGATAATCAAAACTGCATTAGTTACAAATACGTGTAAAAGCCAGTTAATTGACTTTATGTTTGTGGTCTTAAGCTTAAGTCATTTATAATGCAAGAATACCTCAGTCAAGTACAATCTTAACTCCGTCAAGAAACTACAGTAAAATGGGCCTCCCCCGGTATAGTGGTTAAGTGTTGCGCTGTGGAGCTGTCCACAGTGGGCAGCGGCGGGGGGATTCCCACATGGCACGGCAGACCTCTCCTGCCTCGCCAGCTGCTCCCCTCAGCAGTGTACTTCAGTCAATCTGCCTGTTCTGCTCCCCACTCTGTCTCTGGTGAACCCTCTCACCACCCCATGCCTCTGGCCTGTACCTCAGTTTGTATGCATAAATAAATAAATCTTTAAAAAAAAAAAAAAGAAACTACAGTAAAATGATTTCAAATGCAGGGCTCTGTGTGGAAATACCCTTTTAATAACCTCTGTTTCTAATTCCATTTTGGATCCAACAAGAGAGGAAAATTTAAAAATATATTTCGTGTGGATGTATGCAACTACATTTTTGTATTTACATATTGTTGTTGGTCTTGCTATACTCTCAACATTGGAAAACTATGATGAAAATCTAGAAGGTTCAATTTCAGAATTTTATTTTCAGTTAGATTATTTAATAACATTAGGACTCGGACTTCTCCAAGTTGAAATTTCCTATAGATATAAAATAGGGTTATAGTATTTGTTTTGTTGGGAAAAAGTGAAATCCTGTTGATAGTCGTCTGAAAGTTTGAAAAACCCTAGGAGATTCAATTGTAATATTTTACCACAATGAGAGAAATGCTAAAATTTAAAAATGTGAAGAATATAGTCACTTTAAGGCAGAGAATGGGAAAAAGGGCTATTTCCGGATCTATTTCTTAGATAGCACTGAGTCTGTTTCTTTATCAGCCTGTTGTTTACCTTCGGCCTCTGTTTTGGAGTTATGATAACATATAAGAAGCTTACCAAAATACTTATCAAATCAGCTGGACACAATGCAACAATTTAGCTCCTAATGACAACCACCTCTAACTATGAATGACATATAATAAATTATGTTTGAACTGGATTTTCAGCTGCGGATCCTTATTCTGCCACCCAGACAGCCCTATAAAGTTGCACTTGTGGCCTTAATCCCACTTGGATGTGTGCCCTACTGCCTCTACTTTCCATCACTCTGGTGCTTTAGTGTTCTTGAATAAGTGAACAATCTTTGTTTCTGTACCTTATTAGGCCAAAGACCATAACAGCTAGTGATGGCATCGGCAAGCCCTGCGGGCAGGATTCTCTGCAGACCCAGCCAACCTCCAACAAACCCCTTTTTATGCTCCTGTTTCTAGGAAGAATTATGATGGCGGTGCCCTGCTGTTGATCAGTCAAATCTGTGGTAGGCCTAGAGATAAGTCCTGTAAGTGTGGTGTACTGTAAAACAGCGGCTCCCATTCATTAGTAGCTTGTGTGTAATAAACCACCAAAAAGGGGGGGTGGGGTGGAGAGGCAGCTGCAGTGTGCAAGAGCAAACAACGCATCTCATTCTTGGGAGCCAAAACTTAGTAATTTGCTACTGGGCAGCCTGCTCTCGCTGACATTCTTTCTGATAACAGAGTGGTGCCCTATCTGTATTTATAGTTTGACTACTAACCCAAGAGATTCTATTTGGTAACTATGCATATTATAGCAGATTGTATTAGGGAAGAAATGAAAAACATTATCCGACAACTGACTCTGGCAAACAGAATTGCTGGTTAAATACTGATAATCTGTAAAAAAAATTGATGTCTACCATTGTTTCATAGTACTGGTTTGATAAGAGTGACACTACAAAAGATACCAGCTACAGCAGTAATATTGACACAATGAATTGTGTCTCTTTGGTAATATATTTTTTGGACATGAAAAAATGTTCATAAAATATAAAAAAGAAAGTTATTTTTGAGAATGCTGATCTTTTTAAATGAAAAAGATCTATAAAGTGTAAACTAAATTTTATTTTTGGCTATTCAGTGTCTAAGATCCTACTTTGCAATATACTGCAAATTACTCATCTGCTTAAACTAAAATGTGGGAAGCAATTTAATTGTGAAAGGAAGACAATATACCTGTTGAGGAAAAATAAGGAAAGAACTCTCAATAGGCCTTTTTAATTCAGGATGGGTTGACCTAATAAAAGAGAAACACACTCAATTTGCTCATGACTACTTAATGAAAAGATGAAAAAATGCTGCACTTTCTGTAATAAACTCTTTGCTTTTACATCCAAAGCAGGTGCATGGCATTGTGATATCAACACTGTACTAGTTCCTCATCAGCCCCCCACTGCTCTTCCAAATGGGGCAGAATACTGTACATTCTAGGCATTTTTCTCTTTACCACTCCAAACCCAGGGTCAGGAGAGTGGCTATGGCAGAGTGGAAGGCACGCCAGTTGTTTTGGAATTCTTGCAGGTGTTTAAAAAGCAAAGAATTCTTTTGAGAGGCACATCTGCATTTGTCATATACCATTTGTGCTAAAGCCTGTGGTGTTTTTGTTTGTTGGTTTGACAGATTGACATGTAATGGCCCGGACTGTTGGGCGCAGCTCCCAACAAAGTCGGTCTGATAGCTGGAGTTCTCTAGAAATCAACTGGCCTGAATTACCCATGATTTTTCTCTGCCCTTCAAAGGGAAGTGCATTGTTCTAATGTTCTTTTGACTTTTTGTTTGCTTTCATGATTTTTTTGGGGGGAGTTCATTGTTTTAAGCTTGAAGTTAAGGTGAAATAGGGAGTTTGATAGGAAGTAATATGTACACTTTTCAGAATTCACTAGTCCTTTAAATTTACCTAGAAATGCTTAGAGATGTGTGGTATTTCAGTAAATACTGGGAAATTAAAAAATAAAATAAAAAAACACATCTGTACCAGTGATGAATAAGGCAATTTAGGGTAGTGACAAAAAGTTCAACTTTTGAATATTTTGAAAAACTAAAAGTTCCCATTTGAAGTTATTTTTGAAGTCCTTTTGTCCTTTTTTCATGCCTGTGAATGGTAGACCTTAATTTGAATGTGTCTCACCAACAGTATTACCACAAAACTAAGTAAATAGGTAAGTGAAAGCAAACTTTCGCACGATGTATTTGATGTATTTTGTGGAGAAAGTTAGACCAGAAACTTTAAGCATTCTCTTTACAAAGGTAGTGTCTCATGGAATTAAGGGTTCTGAACTCATGCTTTAAGTATTAGCTTTATTGTCGATGTAAATTTCCGAATTTTACTATGTTTGTGATAGACCTTCACCCTGTCACCCTGTTTAGCAGACAAAAAATAACAAAGGAATGACAAGTGTTAATTAAGCAAAACTCAAAATATCTTAAACATGTTCATAATGCCACTTTTCATTTACCGCATTGACCTAAACATTTCCTGGATCTTTATCTCCACTTACCTACATAATATCCTTTTACTGGAAAGGACCATTCTTTTTGACAAACTGTTCCGATTTAGGCCTCTACTTTGTGGATACACTATCAGCTCCACAAGTCTATCTGCATAATCCAGTTTCCATGCAACCCTGCCCCGAAGAAAGAGAAAAGGCAAAACAAAACAAAACTCATTTCAGTTCTGGTAGTAGCCAGCTCAGAACTAGCCAGGAGAACCTAGAAACTATGCAATGCCATGGTTTGGGTGAGAGATTTTAGAAACCAAAACCACTTGCTAAAATGGAAAAACAGCAATTGCTTTTTACTCTTATATTGGACTAGTATGTTCTTTTTCTGGATATTTGAAGTTTTTAAATAATGCTACTTTCATTCATTAATTTTTTTAAACTTTCTAAAATAAGTTATTCCCTTCCTGTCACCGCAGTAGGGATTTGGCCAAAAGGCAACAGGAATTAAATATTTTTAGATCTTTTACTGCTTGTAGTTACATTTCCAGATTTAACAAAATAGATGACAACCAGTTAAATTTTAATTTCAGATGAACAACAATTTTTTAATATAATGCTGTATGGGACATACTTACACTAAAAAATATTTGTTGTTCATCTGCTATTCAAATTAAACTAGACATCCTGGTATTTTTTTCTCTGGTAACCTTATTTGTAGCAGAGCATGATTTTCAACAAATTCATTGTCAAAAGTCTCATGGTTTGCAAAGCTTAGCTTTTTTGTAAATTAGATTTTATTTCCCTGGAATGCATAAGCAATTTCCTTAAGAATTTCTGTTGCCTATTTATTTTTATGATAATAGTTATTTTGATTGAGTACCTCCTCAAAAACAACCAAGTCCTTTCCACTCATGACCCTATTTAACCCTCACAGCCATTGGAGGAAGTGATAATGTCCCCATTTTATAGATGAGAAAACTGAGACCAGAGACATGGAACAATTTTTCTTGAGTTAGACAAGTGGAAGAACTAAGATTGGAAATCAGCTTTGTCAGATTTCAGTGATAGGACTCTTCTTTTAGCTGAACCAGTATATAAATATCCGTTGAAATCACAAATGATGTAATCTGCTAGTTGCAACTCATATGAAACAACATCAGATTGCCTGTCATCTTACTATGTGCGTGTCCTCTCTTGCTGGTCTCAAGTGTGTTGTCAGTGGCTCATCTTTCTATCTTCCCCTAGACAAGTAATCATGTTATTTTATAATGTCACATTATTGAAGATAAACAGAACTTTGTCTTTTGAGTATATATTATACATACCCTCACTTGGCATACGGCTTCTGTTTCTGTCCATTGTCCATTAGGTAGTGGTGTACTTTCAGAGCTTTACTTGCTTTATGTGAACTACTCAGAAAAGTCAGCCTTTCCCTTGCTAGAATACCAAAATTGAAACAATTACAGCATCCATGTCTTACCCTCCCCAACCTTAGACAGATCAGAGCCATAAAGTATTGAATTTTAGTCTCTTCACCGCCTGGAAAAACTTCTACCCTTGGTTTACCTTTGCCTGTGGTGCCCTCTGTGATGTAAATACTATTATACAAGAATGTCCCTCCCCTAGGTCCTTTTATAGTTCTTTGATATTACTTAGAAGGTGATTACATAGCTTCATTTATTTCTTTGAATGCATAGGTTTCATGGTCATTAAAATAATCACAGACTCATCAGTTCTCCCCATGCTTAAATAAGATCAATACAAACCAGAACAAGAGGCTTCTTCACTCCTCTATTCATTTGGATTTCTCTTTCCTTCACTTCTCTTTCACTCCCCCTTTCCCTCTAGTCCCTAATCCCTGCCCTTCTTTCCCAACCCTCAAACCCAATGTATGGAAGAAATAATAATTTTTAAATAGCTCTTTCTGTAATGAATTACTGTAACACTTATTCAGCTGTTACCCGAGACTCTGTAGTATTGCCTTATACATACTGTCAAAGGCAGCTGTAGCAATTTTGGCTTTAGAAAAAAGCTGGCTGACCCTGCCTTTAAAACCTGCTCAGCAATGAAATGGTTAATAGGATGAGTAAAGGCTATTTTTAAGTCTGGCTCCCCTCTCTGATGCACTCTTGAAAATTCACCCTGTACTGCAGAAATCCTAAATTGCAGTGCCCTGCACCCCACTGAAACTCTTCAGTCTGCTGTAAGTAAGCCTCAGCATGGGCAAGATTGGGGGTGAACAGCTGGAGGAGGGGCTCAAGCCCTGAGCCTTTGTAATGGAGGGGAGAAACACTGAGATCCTGCAGAGAAGGAACACAGAAACCCTCAAGGCACAGAGAAATAGACCCAGACAAAAGCCCCGTTACATGGTTGCAAATCACCCCACTGCTGTTATTTTATTTACTGTGGTCTGCAGGAGGATTGTTTTCTCTTTGCAAAATTTTTAAGCTTCATGGGCTTTTCTCCTCCACAACAGTGGTCACTTATACCACAGTGCCACATAGAGACAGTCTTCACCTTCAGCTTTCTTAAGAAAGGGGGAAAAGTCCTGCCTAGTCAGGATGCAATGGTCTAGAATGAAATCAATGAATTTTCAGTCTTCCAGTTCTTTTCCAGGGATAAAAGACAGAACTGTGCATATAAAATATTGATGTCTCTTGGTTCTATTGGTGTGGGTTTGGTCCACATTTTCCTGCCTTTGATTATTTTTTCATAAAGATGATACCTACATTCATTCCTTTGGTCTTAAATTTACTGTGATGTGGGAAGGAAAGAAAAGGCAACACAATTTTATATTGGATCACTTCGAGATATATTAATAAGCCTTTTTTTCCTCAGTAAATAAATATTTTTTCATTTTCAAAATTGACAGAAATGTTCTACCACTGAAGCAAGACATATGTTATGAGTTTGAGGTTTTTTGTTGGAGGGCTAGGAGAAAGACTGACACAAATAGTTATTTTAAAATCTGAAGGGAAAAGCTGCCAGTAAAGTCTCCTCGGTATGTCTCTAACATATGTATAGCAAGGGGCTCTTGCTTCACTACGGAGGGAGGGAGAGAAGCCTGGGGAAGTAAAGGCAACTTACTTCTCTGTGTAGAAATAGGTGACTGACTTTGTAAACATTTCCCTACAATTGAGCTGAACTGCAAGCTATGCCTTGGGGTAGCTGAGGAAGAGTGTCACTTCACCGTAACCAGAGCAGCAGAAGGCTCTTCCAGTTAGACAGCTTTTATTGTCTCCACTAGGAAGTTGAAAGGGGAACTTGCAATAAGTGTGCTCAATTTAAGAAAAATAAAAAAAGTGAAATTTTCTTATGACAGATCCTCCGAGGTATTTACAAGGTATTTGAGCAGGTAATTAGCACCCAAACCAGGTTTCAGGAAATCTTTCTGGTCACCTCAGATGAAGAATATATAATGAGCTGAAGAGCTTGATTTTCAATGGATGATTTACCCAGGACAATTGCCCAAACAGAACCGGGTAAAGGGTTTACAAATGGTAACTTGAGAAGCAGTGGGCTTCTTTCCCTGGAGCTTAATTCTGTCCCCTCCTAGGACCCTGTCCCTTCTCTTCAACTTCTTCCTCCTCTTTTCTTCCATCACCTCCACAAATGCATACAACTTTGCTTGAAATTGAACAAAAAAGTTTTCCTTAATATTAAAAAAAAATTCTATTAAATACATGGAGGGTGCAAAAATAATACAGAGTAAATTTGCCTGTTGGCATCTAGACCTAACTAGCTCTGGATTATTTCAGGCTGAAACTTTTGTGACTGCATTTTAGCTTACTAGCAGAGGCTCAATGTGGAGTCTTTCCTCAGTGGAGTTTCTTGCACTGGGTAAGGAGCAATGTTGAAAAGATGACCCATTCTTTTCAAAGACTGCTCTAGAAGACTGACAATACTGAGAACCAAAGATGACCACATAAAAAATAGTTCAACATTTTAAAACTGACAGTGTTACATGATTTTGTTGATTTAAGAAAGGCTTCTGACCCATAGGCACTGTTTGGCTATGCTGCAAGCATTAACATTTCTAGTAAAATAATATCCTCTGCCACAGTAATTCTGGCAACGAAATGAATAATAGTCGTTAACTTTCATCCACTAAACCTCTTGTTATATATTGAAAGAGAAATTTACTTCATCATAATCCAAAATGTTGGCAAGATTCTTATTTTGCTCACTATGGTTAAGGTACAACTCCCCTCCCCCATTTCCTTTGGTACATATTTAAAGTTGTAATAAGGTAACTTGATCATCATTTTATAGACTACAGGAAATAGGTTCAGAGAGTTCAAATTACTGCCCAAGACCAACCAGTGTCAACGCTTGGATCCAAACCAAGATTTCCTAATTTTGACTGTTTTTTTTTTTTTTTTCCAGGGCATTAGACCATCTTCCTATGCGGTTAATAACATGTAAGAGCTGCCTAAGAATACCAATTTCTACTGAGGCATGCTCTCTGTCATTAAGTGCTCCAGCAAACTGTTAATTAAGATTGTTTTGAGCTGTTTACCAATTTAGGTGATGTCAGATACTTCTCTTGGATTCTGTTAACCTCTTGGGATGGCAGAAAATTCTGTTGATTCTGTTGCCTGTGGTTTGACCATCTGTTCTAAATCATGATTGCGGCTGCCATTTGGAAATCCATAATCTGACACCGTTACCAGAATCGTACATTTAAAATGCATTAAGCTCTTTGCGGGTCACAAACCCTCATAAACTCTCCTTAATTTTATAGGATGTCCACAGAGAATGCTAAATTTTACAGTTGAAGCCTGAAGGTGAAAAGATGAAGCAGTTCCACTCTTGTTCTCTTTCCCAAACATTACAGGAGCTGTTGGTTAAAGAAGTACAAGATAGAAAATAAAACACTGGAAGTTTCAATATGATGAATTAGAATCTAATTAGAATTATAATCTGGAAGAATGAAGAGTATTCTAGGCTCAGGAAAATTGCTCAAAGGAAAGTATGATAGAGTCCTGTTTGGAGAGCTGCTCTAGTTGGAGTAAAGGTTTTCCTGAAAAGGATTAATAGGTATGATGTCCATATGTAGCACTGCTCAGACCAGGACACTCTTGAGAGGAAAGGAGGAGATATTAGGGATTCTAGGCAGGGGAGGCATACTAGCTACAGGGTGTGAATAGGTATGCAAATGTTCTGGAGAGATGCTGAGGAAAGTCATACAGAGTGATGCTCTTTGAGTTAAAGAATGGGACAGACTGATGACAAGACAAGATGTGCAATTTAAAATTTTCCCTGCTATTGTGACTTTGGAACATTATTTTAAATGTGCCAGTTTTAGAGGATAGTTCTTGTTTCTGCAATTTCTTTGTATATATCATTTCGTTTTAATCTTTAAAAGGCTCCTGGAAATGCACCCAGTCAATAAAATCAAATATAAGAGTGGCAGTCTGGGGACTTCAAAGAGCTCATAACTGATCTAGAATAACATCATTTCATTTATATAACAATATTCACATTCATTCATTCATTTCTTACTTAACACCTAATATTTACCATTCATTAGGTGCTGGAGAAACACAATGAACAAAGTAGAAGATGGCCCTTGTCTTTATGGAACTTACATTCTAGAAAAAGAGGAAGACAATAAATACATATGCAATGTAAATATAAATGCAATGTAATTTCAGGTATTGGTGCTGAGGGAAAAATCCATTCAAGGTAAGGAGTTTTAGGGAGAGTGATTAGTAGTGGGGAGGGGGTGTATTTTAATGAGTTGTATTAGAGGTAGCCTTTCTGAAGGAGTGGCATTGAATGCAATGAGGGAGTCAAGTGACCATTTGAGGTTCAAATATTTCAGGCAGAAGAAATGGGAAGTGCAAAAGTCCTGCAGTGGGAATAAACTTGGTGGGTTGAAGAAATAGAAAGAAAAAACTCAAATTGCTTTCTCAAAAGGCTATACTCCACACCATGGCCTACAAGGCTTCACATGATCTGACCTTTACTCATCTATCCTATATCTATTTGAGTCCTATAGTTTGGAAAAGAACTGTTGCCTGCAAGTGGGGTGTCTTGAGGAGGGTGAAGGAATACCGGTACCTTAGCTTTCCTTAAACATACTCTTTCCTTAAACATACTTTCCTTAAACACACTCCTTTTGAATTCCTTCTTTAGAATCATACACTTTTAGAATTCCTTTAGAATTCCTTCTAAAGAATTCCTAAAGAAGGAATTCTAACCATATCAAGCATCTACAATATAAACATCTGCAATATATATATTGCAATATATACATATTAAACATCTGCAATCTCCTGGCAGAGTAATTTACAAATGCCATTTATTTAAATTATTTAAGTTTTATACCAGTCCTATAAGCTTGGCAATTGTGCCACCATTTTGCAGGTGAGGAAACAGATTCAAAGATATTGATTACCCTTTCCATGGTTAAATTCTTTTCAAAAATGATTTCAGGTCTTTTCAATGCCTCAAGGCTGTAAGTCATTAAATAGGGTATGCCAATTGTATAGTGTACCTAAAAGTCAATTCCTGACACCAGCTCCAAGACAGTTTATAGAATAACACTTTTCCCCCCATGGGGTAAGATCAAAGAACAGAATATAAACCTTGTATATAGCATAACACCAAGAAAAAAAAAATGCACAATAGATAAGCAAGCTAAGATTCTAATTGTGCAACTAATGAGCTTTGTGAGTCCAGGATGTTGCTTTTTCAGTCTGAATTTCCTGATCTGCAAAATGGGTGTTAAAACTTAGGTCTGACTTATATACATGTGAATGTGCTTTGAAACAGAAAATGATATACACAAAAAAGGAATTACTGACTTCCCAAAACTTTATTTTAAAAGTAGTTGGCCAATACCAAAATGCTTTAGTGAAAGACTGGCTTAATTTCTGATATTTGGAGATACTAAAACACATATGACTATTAGAATGATAAATAGCTGTAAATTACTCTTTTAGCTAATCTGGGAACTTTTACCTTTGAGTCTTTTTTTACCCTTGAACACTAACGACTGAAGTGAGAGGAGGGCCTCCCTGGTGGCACAACGGGTTAAGTGCAGCACTATGAGCTATCCAGAGCCACTGCAGCATGAGTTCGATCCCCGGCCAGGGAGATTCCCATATGGTACAGCAGACCTCTGCTGCCTTGCCCGCTGCTCCCCTCAGCAGTGTATTTCAGTTAATTTGCCTGTTCTGCTCCCCACTCTGTCTCTGGTGAGTCCCCTTACCACCTCACACCTCTGGCCTACACCCCAGCTTGTATGCATAAATCAGTAAATCTTTAAAAAAATAAAAGATAAAGTGAGAAGATAAGAAGCTACTTAGACTCTGCCAAATGAGGTGAACCATGGTGTGCTTCCATTTTAGGCACTAGGAAAAGAACAGTTCTTCCTAGAAGCTAAAGAAGAGACAGAGAGAAGGAACGGAAAGAAGAATGGAGAGCAGGTAAGAAAGAAAACTTTGCATGTTTATATGGCCATTTGACTTTCTGTAGGATGATTTCATTTTAATCAGCTGGTTTTGACCAGTTGTGGTCTTAGCTATGCTATCATCAGAGGGTAGGCGACCCTATAGAAGAACCTAACTTTTATCACCCTTAAAATCCAAAGGAACTGTCTAGTTGGGCCTGTCAGCAAGGATGTTTTAGGCTCTCAGTCCCTGGATTCAGGGGTTGAAATTTCCATTGTTGTCACCATTGTTCGCCAGCGGAGGGAGGGAGGGTGAACAGAAAGCAGGAAAGCTCACAAGGAAGAGTGACATTTGGGGAAGGCTATAAAGTGTAGAAATGGTGTGGAAGGATCATTTAACTTAGGAGGTGGCTGTAGCCTTTCAAAACAGGGTCAATCTGATGTCACCTCCTTCCCTAACTTTTGGATTTACAGTTTAAAGCTTTTAAATTATTTCCTTCCCAAGAAAAGCACATGCTCTACTGAAAGAAAGAACAATCAAAGTCATCAAAAAAGTCCCTGTCAATAGTCATCTTTTAGAACTGAAACAGGAATGTTCTGCCTAGAAAAGTTTAAATGGAAAGGAAGAAATCAAACTATACTACCACTGTTCAGAAGTTGGAGCAAAAAATGTAATTATTGCACATACTTTTTTCTTAAAATAGTTTTCTTGCACTTAAAGAAGCCCCTAAATGCCTTGTGTTTTCAAATTAGGACTCAAGATCTCTTCTTAGGGGATGTAAGCGCAGCAGGGGACAGTTGGTGAAGCTGGACAAGTGTGGAATCTGAAGGCACATTTTTTAATTTGAACCCCATCTCCCCTGCTTCCTAGCTCTGGGACCAAGGGGAAGTTACCTATTCTCGCTGAGCCTCAATATCCCCATCTAGGCCATGAGACAGTTAAGGCGTGACTATTAGCATTAATGAGATTTCAGTGGGAAAGAAGATGCAAAATCGTTGAAATCTCACACTTAGTGAGGTCATTCCTTGCACCTTCTTCCTTTTTTGGTAAAGCACCCACCCATTCTTAGTAATATCTTTCTAAAGCACAAGCTCAGGAAAAACATTTTGACTTGAGATTTGTTTAGCGAAATCTTTGAAGCCACCCAAATTTTAGAGTCAAAGATAAAATCTTAGAATAAAACTTTTATTCTAAATAAAACAAAGATAGAAGTTTTAGAATAATAATTCGTTAGGCTGTTGGCCCCTTAGCAGTTTAGAATATTTCTATGTAAAGTTATTTATTCAGTATTTATGATGCAAAAAAAATGGGCTTTGACTGTTTATATTTATTCTTTCACTTAATTCTCACACAACCTTTATTCCCATTTTAGAGGCAAGAAAACTAAGACTCAAGCTAGTAAACACTCTACACCCTCCTTAGAATCTAATGCTTAGTATTCAAAAACTAATTCAGTGAATTGGCCTGTTGCATTTGTAGTGCACTATCAATTTACACATATTTTCCACAAACTGGACATTGGTTTATCTTTTTCTCAGGCAATCTAATCATTCTTTCCTTCTCTCCCGAATAGAAAGAGACTTTATTGCTTTTAGGTTGCTCTTTGTGCCTTGAAATATTAGTGGTTTTTCACAGAACATGTGTTTTCCGGCTCAGTCCTTCTGATTGGTAAAACCCTGCAAAGGGAGGAGGGAGAAATTGACAGGAAGAGGTCCAATTTCTAAATAGCCCAAACCTGCTGCTTACTCTGCTCTCTGCCTTCCTAAGAGTGGGAAACCAAATGACAAGACAAAAGATGAAAGTCAGTTTTGATGTGAAAGTCTGCTTTGGTGTCCTTGTAATCTTATCATAGATTGTAGATATTAATTTACTATAATTACTTTAATATTGGTGTGTATTATAATAGACTAATCATACTGAATGCAAACTGTCAAAATTAAGCAAATTAAGTGTTTAGCTTAAAGGATTTTTTCCCTTCTCCTTCTTCCTCTTCTCCTTCTGTGTCTCTTCCTGAACACAGGCAGCCAGAGATTCAGGCCCCCAGATTTCTCTCTGCAGAGTGTACTTTACCTTTTGGATGGGACTTTAAAGACTTTAAACAGCTTGAGACTTATAGTTTGCCACAGGAGCATGTAGCAAATTCCTGTTTCTACTTTTTGAACCAGGAGCTGGAGTATAAGAGCCTCGCGCAGGAAGTCGCAGGTGGTGGGAAAGGGGAAACAAGGTCATTTTCAACCATGTACATTGAGGTTGTACCTTTAAAGTCAATTCTAAATTTAATTGAAAGCCGAGGGCAGAGAAGCCAAGATCGGAGCAATGTGGTGATTTATTCTGAAGCCTGTAAGAAGTCATGCGGCTGAATGTGGGATGAGCTGGGGCTTTAATAAAAATGGCACTGGGGAAGCCAGCGGGAAGAGGCACAAGAATGGAACTGGGTTAGATGAAGGATCTCCAGCCTGAAAGGGAGCGGGGGTCTGAGAGAGCAGTGTTTGCCCAAACTCTGCTGTTTTTACCATGATGGATGCACATAAGTAATCTGCATCAAAAGGAAAAACCAGGATCAGAGAGAAGCTACCAAGACGCTTTAGACAGTGAATTTTGCATGAAATCATTAAGGTGTCCAAATTGCAGGAAGGCTATGAAATGAATGGCAATGAAAACTCACCTAATATTACATTTCTAGCTGAAATTTAGCTGAAGAAAAATGACACATTCTTTTATTAAAGCGCTATAGGACTTGACAGCAAAGCTCCCACACATTTCTATGGGTGGTATTGTGTACTAAATTATATTGGACCATTGATACAGAAAATCCATAACATGTTTTCAGAGTCAAATCTGCCCCGTTGACAAATGGTTTAGGAACAATCTTTCTAAGTAAAACAAAAACAAAAACAAAAACAAAAAACAAAGGAGAATAGAAGCTTTTTCGCAGATGTTATATTAGAAAAAGGACTGAGTAGAAATTATACTTCCTGGGTTCTAGGTTCTTTGAGCTGAGGGAGGGTCTGGTTGTCCCTTCAGGGACAGAGACTACATGATTTGTTCCTGTGACTCTAATTTATATAGGTTTTCTTTTTTTAGGTCAATTTCATATCATATTCGACATCATCATCCTCATTAACCTTAAATTTATTACAAACATGTTACATGCACGTAGTAGAAAATTCACATAGTAGACAATGCAAAAGAGAATCAAGAAGAAAATAAAGTGTCACTTGTAATCTCACCACACAGAGATAATCACTGTTAACATTGGTTAGTCACTCTTTGATTAAGGTAATATTCAAAGGAACAGGAAGATTTTGTGAGGTATTGCTTCCTATCGAGAAATAATTGTCACATTTAGAATTTGGAGGTGACAGTGGAAGCTCCTTAAAATGTTTTAAACTAACTTTGACTGAGTCTTTCCCTTGTTCTATCTTCTTTCTAGTTGCCTGGTTGGTGATATCAAGATTTATGCCATCATAGAAGAAACCAAATCTAAGGCACTTCTCTTAATCATGTGCTGTGGGCACCAACTCTTGATCACCGTCAAAATTTCAAATAATTTCCTTTGATGCAGATTACTTACGGGCTCCCATTGCATGTGTGTGTTTGTGATCATGAAAGTTCATGCATTTTGTAATATCTGGATAAGGCTAGATACCAATAATAGAAATCTAAAAATCGATATGTTGGGGTACTGGAATTATGAATGAATTGTTTTTCTAATTATTTCCTTTACTTTTGCTACCATTTGTGTCACAAAGAAACTAGTATGGAAATAAAAGTTGACAATGGAGAGGTGCAGATGAAGAGGCGTAGCAGGGGTGAGCCAACTCTAGAACAAGCATTTATGCATATGATTTTCTAGGTTTAAAGCACAATAAAAATGCATTTGCATTTATGTTTACTGGATTCAAAAGTAAAAGTTCTGGGTTCTAATCCCACTGTTACCTGCTATTCATTTTTTTCTGAACTCCAACCTCCTCAGCCATAAGTGGCACAATAGCACTGCTCTTACCTAATTTATTTTACAAAGATGTAAAAGGAAAGTTCGAATGAGGCAGTTATGCAGAGAAGAATGTTGTGACAATTTGAATTATTTTTATTAGCCATAGAATGTCCAAACCTTCTAGGGGATTTCCCTCATGGTTATATTTTCGTTCCATTATACTGATGGAATTTAATATCCTTCTTTCAGGGAGTCAGAGTGGGCCATGGAAATTTAGGCACAGATTTTTGGAGTCAGACATTATGTGTATTTGGGAAGCCTTCAACGATTGACTTAAGCTCACTGAACCTCAGTTTCCTGTTCAGAAGTAACATTTATCTTCTATGGCTGCTATAGAAATTAATAAAATAGAGGCCTTCCTGGTGGTGCAAGGGGTTAAGTCTCAGCACTATGAAGCTATTCACAGCCACTTCAGCAAGAGTAATATCCTCCTGGCCAGGGAGCTTCCCACATGGCACAACAGCTCTCTCCTGTCTCGCCCGCTGCTCCCCTCAGCAGTGTATTTCAGTCAATCTGCTTGTTCTGCTCCCCACTCTGTGTCTGGTGAATCCTCTCACATACACACCCACCTCTGGCCTACACCCCAGCTCTTGTATGCATAAGTAAATAAATCTTTAAAAAAAAGAAATCAATAAAATATGTAAAGCACCACACATGAAGTTGGTCTCTCAGTAAGTGCCAACATCTATGGTGACTATTATTGTTATAACTGGATCAGTTTTTGAAATACTCTCCCTCAGCTTCCAGTTCCCACAGTTCACATATAAAAATCTGAAACCATTTTGCTTAGATGCCCTTGGTATACTATCTTTCTATTCTCTGGCAAAATTTTCTAATTACTTGAGGAGCAAGTTCAATACCATAGTCTTCTAAGGGATTCCGTTTGCTGATGATTCTACTCTGAAAGGTCACTTAAACACAGTGAAGACAAGCAGAGTGGGACTTTGTTAAAAGCTGTCAGCCTGGAGATAGGACTAAAGAAAATCAAAGCCAGGAAATTTAGACACAACAGCCAAAAGATTTTTTCAGCATATTGTGCTTCTGGTCATTTATTTGAAAGTATGGCTTTGGCATTATCCAGAATTGGGCTAGCTCAGGGGCAGCAAAGCTGGGCAACACTGACCCCTGATATTATCTTCAGGTTCAACTTTCAGGTTGGGAGTTACAGGGGTGTGGGTTTGAATTCCAGTTTACTAGTTTAAGTAAACACTCGTCTACTGCTGACTAGCTGAGTGACATGGTGCAAGTTGACTAATCTCTCTGCAAATCAGTTTCTACATCGGTCCATTGGATAAAAACCAAAGTGCTATTTCAGAGACAAAAGAATGAATTGAGAAAATGAGCTAAAGGGCCTGGATCTGGCATTTTGCAGGTTCCCAGAAAATGATAATTGTGGTTATTATTAGTAATGATGAAGTCTTCATCATTTTTTTTTCTTTGAGGAATGCTCAGCATTGTGACAGCAAATATGTACACAAATAAAGTCCTGTGTGTATGTGCTCACAGTGCTTCAGTATTGTGAAGACGGAAACCATGAAATCCATGTGAAGGGAATAAGACCAGGAGAGACTACTTAGAGAAATGTTTGATCCTTATCTTAAAAGATGAGTAGTTCTCAAAGAGGGAAAGAGGGAAGGCTGTTCAGGTAGAGGAGGGATGGCACATGGACATGAGTATGTGGCCCGTGTCTGGAGCCTAATATTGCCACATGGATACAAATGGGGAGAGGAGCTGGAACAGCAATGCTGCGCTAGTCTGGAGATGGCATTGTACACAATGGTTTTACCACTGCTCTTGGTTTTTCTTTTCAGAGAGCTTAACTTTATTTTTTTTGATACTTTATTTACTTTTTTTTTTTTTTTAAAAAGATTACCATCCATTGGACTGCCCTTTACCCTTGCTCTCACCCCCACCTTCTGCCCTTCTGGTAACATTAGTTCTGTTGCCAAATTCTACTGGATTATCTTGATTCTGTTTTATCCATTCATTTGCGTTGTTTCCTTATATTCCACATATAAGTAGAAATCATCCAATATATGTCTTTCTCCTTCTAACTTATTTTGCAAAGCAAAATAATATTATTACTATTATTTTTAGCTGAATAGTATTCCACAATGTATAAACACCACATCTTTATCCAATTACCTATCAAAGGGTATGATCTTGATTTTCTGGGCCAGAGACAATGAAGCTGTGCTGCAATCTGCCAATTACCTCCCCGGAGCCATCTTTCACTCCCTTCCACCTGCTCATGCCCTAGGGGCGGAGCTATTGTGCCCCACATCAATGAACTCCCTTGCCCGAAGCCTTTCAGCAGGGTTTGGCCAATAGGGACAAAGGGAAGAAATCAATGAGAAGACTGAGTTGGGGTATTTATTTCCTTGTGGAAGATCCCAGCACCTGTCAGCCCTCATTCCCTGGGAACTCTGGCAGCCTCCAACAGAGAGCTGGTGAGTGCCTCACACCGATTCCAGTACCAAAGTATGGAACCATCTCTTAGTGTTTACAAATCATCCTTTTATTACCTTTCTCAAATCCCCCCATTTGAGGTACCAAATGTTCTCTGCTTGACAAACTAATAATTCATATAAGAAAAAAAATCAGTATGTGGGGGGTTGAGGGGACTAGGGTAGAGAGAGCATGCCATGATGTTCTAGAGCATCAGATTCACATAAGGGACATTGGTTGCTGTGACTGCTGGTCTGAATCCACAGGGAACGCAGAAAGGCTTCTTGGGAAGTGTCCTAAGCCTCATCTCTCAGTGAGTCTCTCCAGACATGATTGAGGTGCAACAATTGAGGTCATATGCTGTCTCTACAGGTGGACTGACTTGAAGGCTTGAAGTAAGCTATTGGTGTCAAGATTTTTCTTATTAGGATAGCTACAGAGTATAGAAAAAAATGTTATTGTGGGTGACCAATGTGGCAGATTTGTGAAGAAACCCCCCTTTTCAGGCCTCTTTTTCCTTTGCAAGGAGACAACAGGGATTCTATTCTCCACTTCTGCCCTTCATCTTACGCCAGGTACCGGAGGAACATGCCACTCTCTTGCCTTCCCCTCCTGTCCATCCTGTGCCCGGGGAAGGATGAGCTGCAACCATTTACTTTTCATGGCTCTTTCCAGGGGGTTTGAATTTTGAGCCTTCACTTTCATTATGTAATGAAAACATGTATTTCCTATGGCAAGAATTTTAGACAGCAGTGAGGAGGAGGGAGAGGTGGGGTGAGGATATGAGGGTAGAGAGGACTAAGTGACTTCCACTGAGCAGTAATTACAGTGGAGAGTAGAAGACCATTCTCAGACCTCTGGGGCCTAGCTGGAAGCATTTCATTCAATAATCATTTAGCATTGAGAGCTGTGTATGCAGGGCACTGCTGGATTTGGGGAATATACAAAGTGGAATGAAGGGGGGATGGTGTGGGAAGAGGGATGAGACCTGTACACACATATGTGATAGAAGGAACTGGGGTGGGAGTTTGAAAGACAAAGAGATTAGACCAAACTTTAGCAACTAGGCCAAAGAAACAGCATTTAGAAAGATGGTCTTGAAAGATGAACAGACATGGAAATTCCAGAAGAGGGATTTCTGGTTCCTCCTTCCTGTTCTTGCCACCTCCCTTATCCTGTCCCCTCGAAGCAATGAACTTACTTCATTGTGTGCAGAGAACAATTTCAAATATTTGATGAATATTACATAGATAAAGTTTAACCAGGATATGCTTCAGGGTGTGTGTGGTCTAAAACAAATCATATTTTTTGCATAAATTACCTTCATTCCCCTCAACCATACCAGAAGTAAATAAATATTTGCTTCTAATTACAGAGTTAATGCACAAATTTTATTTGATCATTAAAAAAAGTCAGTCATTATAGGTATAACAGTTTCTTTTGAAACCAACACCACCAAACCCATATTTACTTCTAGAAATATATTGTTCTGCATGTGGGTATGTAGTACATAGTGGTATTTTACTGTGTATTCCTTCTATAATCTGCACTTATCACTCAATTTATTATCTTTTACTTTTGTGTAAAAGAACTGGGGTGTAGGCCATTGGTGCAGGGGGTGAGAGGATTCACCAGAGACAGAGTGGGGAGCAGAACAGGTGGATTTACTGAAATATACTGCAAAGGGGAGCAGTGGGTAAGACAGGAGAGGTCTGCTGTGCCATATGTGGGTTAGCTCCCTGGCTGGGATCGAACTCAGGCATCAAACTCAGGCTGTAGCAGTGATAGTGCTGAGACTTAAACCCTAGACCACCAGGGAGGACCATCACTCAAAATGTAATAAAAAAAAATATTAATTATTTCTTTTTCTTTCTTTTTCTATTAATATATATATTTTAAAGATTTATTTATTTATGCATCCAAGAACTGGAGTGTAGGCCAGAGGTGTGAGGTGGTGAGAGGATTCACCAGAGACAGAGTGGGGAGCAGAACAGGCAGATCTACTGAAGTACACGGCTGAGGGGAGCAATGGGAAAGGCAGGAGAGGTCTGCTGCGCCTTGTGGGAAGCTCCCTGGCTGGGGTGGAACTTGTGCTGCAGTGGCTGCAGATAGCTTCATAGTGCTGAGACAACCCCTTGCACCACAAGGGAGGCCCCTGATTGTGACTTTATAATGTCTACCAGTTGCCACCAGAATCAAACTGAGATGAATGAATTTGCAAAGACTATGAAACTAACCATTTTTGGCTCAACTTTTATCAAAGTCCTGTTTGATATAAATGTTATCTATGTAAAACTATTTGAAGGACATACAGCTTATCAATTCTTGCAGCTATTCTAGATTTTATTCATTGAAAAAAAAAACATAAGCAACACCTGGTTCATAGTATTGTGGTTCCCTACTTCTGCTTTCTATGAGTTGTTATTTGCTATGTGTTTTTCCCTTTTAAGAAACACTGCAAGAAATTATTTCTATAGTTACCAAATCTAAACAAGGCTTTATTTATATATGTATGTAAATATATTTTCATACACATCAAATTGAAATGAATAAGAAAATTCCAAACTTAATCATCTACCCCAGGATGTCTTTTCTGGTTATTTTTAACTATTATATATTACATAACCCCAGACCTACTTACTCATCAACCCTGTGTGATCCAAGCTTTTTTATGCCTCTGTGCTCTATTCTCTGCCTGGACTTTCTTCACCCATTTCTTGTTAAAGTGAAGGGCTCTAACTGAGTCCGCAGACCAACTCAAAGTCATTCCAGATAAAGCTGAGTTGCTCCTCCAGATAAAGCTGTTCTCCACAGCATATTATATATCAATCTTAGAACTTCTCACATTGCCTTGCAGGTATTTGTTTTCAGGAGTTTACCCCCTCCTCTAGCTTGTGTGTTTCTCTAAGGCAAGACATTGGTCTTCTTCGTTTTAATTTTTTTATTTTTAAAGATTTATTCATTATTGCATACAAAAACTGGGATGTAGGCCAGAGGTGGGGGCTGGGGGGGGGAGGTTTGCGGTGAGAGGATTTGCCAGAGACAGAGTGGGGAGCATAACAGGCAGATTGACTGAAATATACTCTGAGGGGAGCTGAGGGCAAGACAGGAAGGGTCTGTTGCGCCATGCGGGAATGTTCCTGTTTGGGGATGGAACTTGTGCTGCAGTGGCTACAGATAGCTTCATAGTGCTGAGACTTAACCCCTCGTGCCACCAGGGAGGCCCCAGTTTTCTTCATTTTTATACCCCTCATATTGCCAGTAGAAAACGCGGACACACACACTAGTTATTCACTGACTATCACTGCAGAAATGAATATTTAACCTTAGGTCTTTTTCATATGAACAGATACAACTTTGAATTGCCCTTTCACTTATTATAGCCACCTATAAGTCCTGCAATGGCCACAATGGCCCAAAGTGTTGTTACTTCCATGGACAGCTGCAAATGCAAAAAAAAAAAGAGATATCTGGAACTGTGAAGGACATTTCACCACTTGGCCTTGGTCATCCATTGTTGGATGTTGTCATCAGAGGACACAGCCTGATGTTCCTGAAGCTTTCCTTCCACCTAACAGTTTGGGTTGTGGGATAAGACTAGAGGTTGGGTTGGGGAATTCAATACAACCCAGAGGCTGGTTTGGGGAATTCAATACAGTCATACATTGCTATGCACGATGAGAAATGCACCATTAAGTGATTTCCTCATTGTGCAAATATCATAGAGTATAATTACAGAAAACTAAATGTCCTCTACACACCTAGGTATATATGTGGTCTGGTCTATTGGAACCACCGTTATTATGTGGTTGACTGAAACTTTAAGGGATGTGTGATTGCACACTATATGATGTTTTCTTTTGCAAGAACCACCTCTTCCTAGAAAAGCTCACAAACCTTGCATAAAAAGTCACACTAAACAAAAGAACTATCTCTGAGTTTATTTTTAATCCATTGGGAACCTTCAAATTAAATCCCACTCTTTTTAGCATCAAAGAAGTTAACAAATATTTTCCATTATTAGATGAAGTTGTGTCCTTTGACAAGTAAGATAACATATCTTTATTTTTTCTGTCCTAAGTATGAGATATTGCAGATACCATAAAATATTTTGAATAAGGAAGCAATTTTTTTAAAAAGAAAGAAAGCAAACCTAAGACCTGCCATAATTAATACAGTAAAATGAGGAGCAACTGGATGTGGAAAGAAGGAAATCTCCATTAGAGCCTAATAGATGATCCATGACTATGGTAAAAGCATAATGAAACCAACAGTGGTGACTGGACTCCATGGAGGGGATGGAGGGAGAAGGCGAGAGGGAGGCTGATACCTGCTGATTGCTGGAAAGGCCTTGTTCTTGACTTTGGGTTAGGGTTTCCCAGTAGGCCTTAATTAACTATCAAAGTATTCCATTTGGGAATTTTTCATGATGATTTTAAATTGGAGTTTTTCTCAATTTTGAGAGCGAGTTTCTGTGTATGATTGAATCAGTGCCAAATTGTGCTACTTTCATTTTACCCAGCTAACAAGAAAAGATCACTAGTAGACCTGGTGCATGAGCTATGCAGCACCATGCAAAGGCGGAGGAATTCCACAGCCAGCTGTGGAAGAAAGATTCACAGAAAAACAGTGAGAAACTGGGTCAACCAGCATCCAGTGTCCTGGGCACGGGGACCATGACAACCTGCTACAGCACGTGCACTTGAGAAACTGTGATTCGGTTTCAGCAAAACATTACCAACCATGATATTCAATTAGTGTTCATTTGAATTCCCCTGATTTTGTGCTTTGGTTTACAGTTAAGTTTATTTTCACTTTATTGTTGCTTAGGTTCTATGTGTTTAAGGCAATAATAAACACATAAATTATAATATCTAAATAAGATTATAATAAAAAGTACTCTGAGTCAATATTGGCTCCTGAAGCCTTTGGTATTTTACTTGCTTCTCTTTTGTAAGGGATCTGTAACTTGTTTGGTGAACATCAAGAAAAACTGAGCTAGTTTCCCTTCTCAAGCAGTTGAAAACTCTGCTCCCAGAACAGCAAAACTGGAGCAGTTTTCCTATAGTAGTCATCAAATGAGAGTGAGGGAGCTTGGGCCATTTGAAAGGCCAAATTATATTAATTGTCCAATATGAGGAAAGTGTTTACACATGAAAATTTATTTAATCCTCACAACCACCATTAACCCAATTTTACAGATGGAAACAAAAAGTCTCAGAGGGATTAAGGAAGTTATGCTAGGTCATATCTAGGCAAGGGCTACGGTAAGATAGATTCCAACCCAAATGAGTATAACTCAATGCTGAGGGGAGCAGTGGGGGAGACAGGAGAGGTCTGCTGTGCCATGTGGGTCAGCTCCCTGGCTGGGGATCGAACTTGGGCTGCTGAGACTTAACCCCTTATGCCACCAGGGAGGCCCCCTTTTCCTTTTTTTAATTTTCAGAGTTTCATTTTTATTCTTGTATCAAAGTTATACATGTCCATAGTTTAAAGAATGAAATGGCTGCATAAAATACAAGGAAATGAGGTCATTCTGTCCCTCCCTGGCCCCCACTTCCCTGATTCACTTTCAGGTATCAACTGCTATTTTTTTATTTACCTCCATGTTTCTATATAAGATAATTACATTGTGACTTCTTGATCTGTCAGTTGTGATAACAGCATTTTACAATCGAATATGAAGAAGAGCTCTCCTTCCGCCTGCTCCCATCACCCCGCACTGCACAGCACCACCCCCCTTCTCATCCCTCTCTCCTCCAAGCATAACTTTGTTTGGCCAGGGTTTACTCTGCAATGGCTGCTCACATCTCCGTAGTTTGTAAATGATGACTTTGCTTTTTCTTTTCTACATGATTTTGTTTTTCTCCGTTTGCTTTGTTTTCTATATGTTTGTTTTCTTTTAGTCAATTCAGTCTGTACTCTTTTTTTAAAGATTTATTTATTTATGCATACAAGAATTGGGGTGTAGGCTAGCAGTGTGGGATTTACCAGAGACAGAGTAGGGAGCAGAACAGGTAGATTGACTGAAATACACTGCTGAGGGGAGCAGAGGGTGAGACAGGAGGTCTGCTCTACCATATACGGGTTAGCTCCCTGGCCAGGTATTGAACTCAGGCTCTAATGGTGACAGTCCTGAGACTTAACCCCTAGGCCACCAGGGAGGCCCCAGTCTGTACTCTTTTGTATTTATTTTCTCTCCAGATGTTCAGGCATATCACATTTTTTATCTCCCTGAAGATTATTTCCTGGGGCATTATAATTTGCACCAATTTGGACTTGGCTTCCTCAGAAATTCCTTTAACTGTCACCCCACAAATTCCCTTCCCCATTCCTCTACTTCCTGCATCAACAATTTTCTCTTTTTGTTTAGCTGATCAAATTCTAATTTTCCTGAAAAAGTGTGGAAAAGTAAATGTTTTCAAAACTTGTAATTCTTTATCCCTACTATCACTCACGGTCAAAGATATAAAATTCCATGTTAATAACCATTTCCCTTTAGAATTTTGAGGACTTTACTTCAGTTTACTGTGTTACTATTAAGAAATCTGAAGATCTTTTATTATATCTTTTTTTCCCCTCTCTGGAAGCTTGTAAGGTCTTTTTGTCCCAGGGATATTACATTTTTCAATAATATGCTTTAGTATGGGTTTGTTTTCATCCTTTTTTCTGGATACTCAGTAAGTCCTTTTGAGCTTGAAAATCTATGCCCTCAATACTAAGAAAAAAATTGAAATTATTTCATCATAGGTGTCTGCCTTCCATTTTATCTATGCTTTCTGAAACTCCTATTCTTTGGATATTGCACCTCCAAAATTTTATGTTGTTCTTTCGTACTTTCTCTTTTTGCTTTACTTTCTAGACTAGTCTTATCTTTCAATTTTATATTGTTTTTCAAATTTTTGACTTAATTCTTTTTTTGTATTCTGAATGTTTATTAAAAATAACTTTCTATCCTTGTTTTATAATTGCAATATTTTATCTGATAGGACTAATATTTTTAAGTTTCTTTTCATTATATCTTCTTTGTTTCATTTAAATTGCTAAGATTTTGTCCATTTGTTTCAGTCACTATATTAATGTAAGGCTATCCGTCTTGTCTATCTGCTCATATTGAAATAGTTAGGGCTTTGCAGATTGAGGTTCATTGGGGCACCTTGTGGCTAGACTTTCTAGTTGGGGGAAACTTCAGGGTTACTCTGCTGGGGGTGTCAGTGATGATCTGTCCATTTTTCAGTTAGACTGTGAGGTGTGGCAGGAGCTGAGTGCAGACAGAGCCCTGGGTGGCTGGTGTGGTGGGTATGTGGGAAGTCTCAGCATCTTCACTTAGCGGACTTTAGACTTAGTGCATACAGTATTTTTGTCCTCAGTTTGCTCTGTCTCCCAGGGCCTTGACCTCACAGTCTAGAAATCCCTCTGTTTTATTCTGTGAGAATTTCATTCTCAGGAAATGCAACTTGTTTTTTGCAAGGATGGAGAAGAACTGTCACCCAGCTATATAAGGTAGGAGGAGGGACCTGGGAGTCCCCTGAAAGAATCAAAATAATTTTTTTAAGATTTATTTATTTATTTATGCATACAAGCTAGGGTGTATACCAGAGGTGTGGAGAGGCTGTGAGAGGCTTCACCAGAGACAGAGTGGGGAGTAGGACAGGCAGATCTGCTGAAATACATGGTTGAGGGGAGCAGCGGGTGAGACAGGCGAGGTCTGCTGTACCATGTGGGAAGCTCCCTGGCTGGGTATCGAAATCGTGCTGCTGTGGCTCTGGATAGCTTCATAGGGCTGAGACTTAACCTGTTGTGCCACCAGGGAGGCCCCAGAATCAAAATATTTTTAAACATATGAAAAAAAATACTGCTTTTTCTTATTTAAAGGTAAATAATGAAAAGAAAATGTTCCGGGGGGTGGGTGGATGGGGGGAAGGAGGAGATGAAGAAGAAAATAAAAACCATTTTTAATCTAAGTGTTCAATGATAACTATTAACTTTTTGGTGTATTCTAACCTTTTTATCTATGTGTGTTTGTTTGATTTCTACAAATAAAATCATGATGATACAATGAATATAGCTTCTTAATTGTTTTCCACTTAGTGATATACTATAGGAGTTCTTTCTTTTGGTAAATTCCTCTTGGAATCTAAGAATAAATATAACTGAATTAGTAAACCAATCCTTGAATTTAGAGGTCAAATCCTGCCTATGCCTCTACTTTACCCTTTTAAGTTGGTTTGTAGGGAAAAGGAAATGTTTAATGAAAAGATGTAAAATGTCCTTAAACCTACTAAAGAGATTTAGGAAATGCACTTGACATTTTTAGTTCATTCCTTTTCACTAGTAACACCAATAGTTGAATGTGTCAGGAACTCATTGTGAGAGGGGGGAAAAATTAATTTGTTATCAAAAGGTAATAGGATGAGGCATTGCTAACTCAATTCCATTGTTCTGAAGAATTAACTTCAGCAGGTCACATGCTACTTGCATTGACAGAAAGCCTAACCGGATCATCACAGACTGGGCATAGAAGAAATGCACTTCTCCTGATACAAGGATTTGAGGGCAGGTTTTGACATTTTTTGACTTGAGGAATTCCCTTCTCTGTATTTTTTTCTTTTGCCACCATTCTACCGAACCCCCCCACCCCCATTGCCAAATAACAACAAAACACCCCTAACACCTTGTCTTGTTAATGTATCAGTGGGACTCACTAAAATAGACATCCTAGGATATGTCTCCCTTTGGGATACATCTATAATAGTCATACCTGTATCGTGACTGTTTGAAAGATCTGGGTGAATTATATTTTTTAACCAGCACAATTTAACCAGTACGGACCTGTTCTTCCTTATGCTTTTTCCTGAAGAGTTATATATTGCTTAAGCAATTGAGTACAGTTTCCTGCTAATAGATAATTGGATTTGTCAGGATTTTTTTGTTTATCATGAAAAGGTCTATTAAAAGGAATAAGGGCATGCTTGCTCTTACTATGTGTCTCAAAAGCATACTGTTGAAAATGTAAACTGTTTGATACTGCTGTGAGGATGGTTTGCATGGTATCACATTTGTATGAATACCACAGAGTCTGGATACCACTGGCAAGGGGGTTTGTCAGTCATCTCACCTTCCATAATTCTTGGGGGCCCTCACCTTTTTCCTTTATCACATTCTCCTTCTCTCTTTCCTTTCTGGTTGCCTGTGCTCTGAACTAGTCAATGGGAGAGTCTCAGAGTCTAGGAAATTGCTGATAGTGTGTATATATATATTTTTTTTTCCTTAAAGATTTATTTATTTATGCACACAAGAACTGAGGTGCAAGCCAGAGGTGTGGGGTGGTAAGCGGGTTCAGCAGAGACAGAGTGGGGAGCAGAACAGGCAGATTGACTGAAGTACACTGCTGAGGAGAGCAGCGGGCAAGGCAGGAGAGGTCTGCTGTGCCATGTAGGAATCTCCCTGGCCAGGTATCCAACTCCTGCTGCAGTGGCTGCTGATTGCTTCATCATTCTGAGCTTAACCTGTTGTGCTACCAGGGAGGCCCACTGATAGTAAATATAAAGCATTGTTTTTTGGGATGTGGTGTGGTCTGGCTCAACCCTGGGAATTAAATCTGGTGTGGTAGAAAGAACATAACTAGAGGACAAAGGCCCCAGTTTCTCATTCTTGTTCCTCATCATTCTTTTTTTTTTAAAGATTAATTTATTTATGCATACAATAGTTGGGATATAGACTAGAGGTGTGTGGAGGGGGGGGAGGGGGAGAGGATTCACCAGATACAGAGTAGTGAACAGAACAGGTAGATTGACTGAAATACACTGCTGAGGAGAGAATCTGGTGAGACAAGAGAGGTCTGCTGCACCATGTGGGTCATCTCCCTGTCTGGGGATCGAACTTGTACTGCAGTGGCTGCTGATAGCTTCATAGTGCTGAGACTTAACCCCCTGTGCCACCAGGGAGGCCCTCATCATCATTTGTATTCTTTGAACCTTGGGCAGGTCTCACGTCTCACGTCTTTCTTTCAGACTTAGTTGCTTACTCTTGGTGCCACAATATCTTGGAATGCATTATTTGGAAAGTGTTTTTTATTCGTTGTCACTTTTGTTACTAGGTCATGAAGTCAGAACCTATGTGACCTAAAGCAGGTTATTTAACTACTCTGTGGCTCCGTTTTCTCATCTATATTGTGGTGAAAATAGTAGAAAACATTTCATAGAGCTGTAGTGAATAATCATTCATTCATTATCTCAATCATCCATTCATTAATTACTGAACCATAGTATGTTCTATACATTGTTTTTATTCAATGAGATAATTCACACATCATGTTTAACACAGTGCCTGACATGTTAGAAGTATCAGTGCACATTAGCAAACATTCTCACAGAGAAATGCTTTACACTATTGTTAACATTACCATATTTTCTAAATACAGTACTTTCTTCAGCTATCTGATTGAGTGCCTTCAGATGCAAACACAAAAGAAGAAATGAAAAATAATGAAACATTTTATTTCTCTCCCCTTTCTGTAAGCTCTTGAAAACTGGCTAGACTAGTCTTATTAAAGTTACCTTTCCAGGGCCTCCCTGGTGGTGCAACAGGTTAAGTCCTAGCACTGTGAAGCTCTCTGCAGCCACTGCAGCATGAGTTCAATCCTGGGCCAGGGAGCATCCCACATGGCGCAGCAGACCTCTCCTGTCTAGCCCACTGCTCCCCTCATCAGTGTACTTTGTAGATCAGACATGTTCTGCTCCCCACTCTGTCTCTGATGAATCCTCTCACCCCCCCTACACCTCTGGCCTACACCCCAGTTCTTGTATGCATAAATAAATAAATCTTAAAAAAAAATTAAAATAACCTTTCCCCAGTGCAGACCTGGGTCATTGTGGATTTCCTCACTGGTGTTGAATGAATGAAACTGTGACTTCTATTTTTCAGATTGAAATTTAGGAGAACCAGCTCAAGTTAACCTCCCCACTAAAAAAATCCATTTCTAAGTTAGCATCCATGGGTAGTTGTCAGCACAATGCAAACATTTTTTGCATGTCAATGTGCAGCCTTCTTTTCATGAGCCATTCCTTCCCCCCATCTGAGCTTTATGAAGGTAGAGCCAGGGAAGTTTTTTGCCCCTTTTCCACCCTTCTTTTTCCTGTACTTTTTATCTCATGCCACAGTGTTCCATGACCTCCCTTTTTAACCACTTGCTCAGTGTGGACAGTCACCGCCATCCTTGGCTGGTGGGTCTGCTCCCAATTGCCTAGGTTGGTGTACTGTCCTCTCTCACATTTGCATTTGGACTTTCTTCTCCCACTTCAGATGATTCCATTGCTTATTATGGGACTATTACATTGCCTCTTAAGGAAGGACTAAGTAGAAGGAACAATATGAGAGAAGTTAAGATGAAGTAAAACTTCTGTAGGTGACTATATAGGGAAAAACAGGCAAAAAACAGTAGGGAGGGATAGTCGTGGAGACAGGGCATCCACCAGTTTACATAGAAAAGTTAAAAAGAAGCAACGTCTAAAAGTTTTCATAAAGTTAATGTATTTAATTATTTTACACTGAGGTTAAGAACTCTCGTGTTTGAATTAGCATATTCTTTCTTTTATGACTTGGTGGCAATGAAATAAAGAGTTGGTAAGTTGGTTCATAATTCTATTATTATTATTATTATTATTATTAGTGAAATTGTATTGGTCTGAGAGGTTAAGAACTCTTAATGTCTTCAGAGTCAGAGTTTACTCTGAAATACCACTTTGTCCTTGGGCAAGTGACTTAACCTTCTGGGCTTCAATTTCTTCATCTGAAAATAATAAGTGCCTCACAGAGATTAAAGAACATAATGAAATGCACATGCTCAGCACAACAGAGAGCAGAAATCAATAAATTTAGTTTTATTATTATTAATCTACTGGCAGGAGGAATTTACTTGTATTTAGGTACTCGTTAAGGACTAGGTTAACCTGTGGGACAGGGTGGTAAATGTAGGCAACCTGGGAAGCATTTGAGATGACTGGGCTGCTTTTTCTCTAGTATAATTGGAAATATAATGACTTGGTGGCAGGTGTGTGTTCACATCTCAGTACCGTAATGCACAGCAGAGTGGCTTTGGGCATTGGCCTTGGGGCCTCATAGCTCCCTCATCTGTAAGATGGGGATGACAATGTTCCCTATGCAGGGTTGTGGGGAGGTGCTGTTTTCAATCACGGCTAATTATAACGGCCTAGCACATTACATAGTTGTTGGTATAATTAATCCTTACAACAATCCTTTAAGGCAGATTCTATTATTATCCGCTGTTTAAATATAAGAAAACTGAGGTCAAGGAACTTATACAAGGTCACACAGGTGGCAGAGGCCATCTTTGAACACTGACTGGCCTCAAAGGCCACTCTCTAAACCAGTAAACCATCTTTATCTAAAGATAAAGATGCCCTGTGGAGTTCTGAGGATGCTCACAAGTGAATGAGATCTGGGAGGAGCTGCAGATTAAGAAGGTAAGGGCACCTATTTGGAGAGTGAAAATGTTTCCTAGTGTCCGTTTATTTTATATGTATTTTGGAGAGGCCATAATTTGAACTTGTTAAATCTCTATATATACTTACTAAGCATCTAGTAAACATTAGTCTGCTGAGTCAGTGCCCAGTTTGGAATGAATATATCTCCCCTAAAATAAAAGCCTGAAGGCAGAATCCCTACCTACAGGAAGCAGGCGGGGATTAGGGGAGCCGGACACATCACTGCAGTGCAAGGAGAGACGTTTGGGAGCTGTGCTCATTGGCGGCCTGGGGGTGGGGTGAGGTGGGGGACTGTCTCGAAAGAACTGTTTTCTGAGTGGAGTTTTGTTTAAAGTTGAGTATTAAAAGTTAACCATATGAAGATGGGATGAAGCGCTTCCTAGGAGAAAGGCTGCAAACAGGCAGTTTGCTTTTGGTCAGTAGAAGTATTTTGATTATCCACAATTGAATTACTAGCTGACATTAAAAACTATGAGATTTTACATAAGCTTGAAGATTTCAGGCTTCTCTAGAAAAATTAGAAGATCTAGAGGCCGATTGCCTACATTCCTGCCTGCCCACAGTCGCTGGCCCAGGATAAGGCCGCCCCTCTGAATGGGGCAGCTGTTAGTGCTGTGCTAGCCAGAGCTTGCTACCCTTCTCTGGTAGAGGCCCCCCCCCCCGCCCCCTCCCCCCCAGAAGCAAAGAATGACATGCAGTCTGTACTGACAGCTGCTGGAAGGACGTAAAGTTTCTGACATGGAGTATCTGAAGACCAGACAAATAAACTGATTAAAAATCTTAATGGCTTTATAGATGGCCAGTTGATAATATGAAATAATAGAATAATTATGAACAATGATGATAGTGAGAACGATTCCCTCTTTCTTTTGGATTAACTTTTTATCGCAGATGAAGGGAGTGTCTTTTACCTTAATTTTCTAAGGCTTAAATGTGAACTCTGTATACTTTAAAAAACAATGACCCTCCAGCTTTACTCCTTTTGAAAGTAACGATGTGCAGGCCACATCCTAGGCCAATTAAATGAAACCCAAGCATCTGAATAGTTTCGAAAAACTCATCAGGTAACTGTTGAGCAGTTAATTTTGAGAACCTGAGGTGTGGTTTCTGCCTTTTTCTTACTCTCCCTGAAGCAAGGCGTCTCTCCAGGGACCTGCAAGTCAAGGCCAGGCGCTTTCAGTCAACAGCTTCCAGAGTTGCAGGAAAAAGCTCCAGTTTCAGTCCACTTGGTGTTTGTTCCTCGGTTCAGAGGAAAACCCAGTTCGAAGCCTCAGGGAGAAAACACCTCTTTGCTTGCTGAAGAGATTTGCTGCTTCTTTTGTTGGCGCCCAAGGCGCTAGAGCATTTACCTGAGGGTTCTGACAATTTAAATAATTGGTGGGCTATAACTATTCTGGCTGACAGAAGTGTGTTTTAATTAATGCTAATGAGTTGTAAAAACATGTAACAAACAGGCTCCGGGCTGAAGATATTTGGATAAAAAAGGAAAGAGGAGAGGTCAGGAGGGAGGGAGAGAGAGAGAGAGAGAGAGAGAGAGAGAGAGAGAGAGAGAGAGAGAGAGAGAGAGAGAAATGGGGAGAAAGGAAGAGAGGGAGGGGGAGAGGGAGGGAGGGAGGCGGAGAGGGAGGGAAGAAGAAGGAGAAACAGCAACATAGCTAGCTCCCTCATTTTATTCCACTGACTTGTTTAACGTTTTGATCAGGTCTCTTCCCTCTGGATAGCCTCTTAGTGAATATGACCATGTCTCCAGATGTCCGGGTTCTTTTCTATGACTATTCTATGCACAATAATTTGTTACAGCATAAACTATTTTTTCATAGAAGTATTTTTGTGAAAAAGGACTGCCAAAACATATCCCCAGCTATCTAAACTCAACCTATAATTTTGATAAACATTCCAGAATTCTCTAGTTCCCAAGAGGAAGTATCAGTGAAAGTGGTAGTCTCTGTCCTCATAGAAATTCTTTGTAACAATACTTTTTGGCCAACTTATAAATGGATCATTGACTAAAAATGATGAAGAGTAAAGACTTCCTGAATTTTTTTTCCCTCTTAATCATTTCATGTCTTGGAGTTAAAGTTCCTTCTGTGAGATTTAAAACTGAAATTTTATGCGTTACAAATTTAGCAGCTCTAGCTTCTCTGCTAAGAAATAATGTTTGGGTGCAGCTCTTATTTCTGGGGCAGATCACATTCTTGTTTGATACTTGAAGAAAACGAGTCAAGATAGTGTCTTACATCAGGGAAACTTGGCAGTCTGGTTAACTGAAGAAGTTTTGGAGCTAATCAGAATGTTGAGTTGTCTTCAGCTTGAAAAATGATTTTGTTTTAACATAAGTTAGCTGGAGCAAAAAATAATACAGTAGGAGCTATGCGTCTATCAGAGTGACTGACAGATTGAAATTCTCTAGAAAAATAGATTATTTTCCTTAAAGAGAGTAAAGTTTTGGTTTTCAAAGTCAATCAGGAAACTAACAATTTGGACAGGAGAGGATTAGCTTCTCTTTTTAAGACAGTGTATTTCTAATGATTTTTATGGAGACTATAATAAGGATCAAGAAACAAAAGCTTGATATGGACATGTTTTTAGCTAGAAGATTGAAAAGAAATAATGAAATAAAGTGGCTTTTTTATACTGACAAAGTTCTTATATCTTTTATTTTTTCTGAAATAAAATTGATAAATGAAAAAATCTATAACAGTTCAGTTCTCCAAAACTAGCTTAATTTTTTTTTGTGTGCTAAAAATTTTATCATATATAGGGTCACACATATTTTTTATATTTATGTGAAGATTCAAGCTTATATTAAAAACTTGCAAAAAC
>PVIJ01003291.1:113170-138585 GCA_004024925.1 Scalopus aquaticus
GCCCGGCCGGGGAGAATCCCACATGGCGTGGCAGACCTCTCCTGCCTCGCCCGCTGCTCCCCTCAGCAGTGTGTTTCTGATCTGCCTGTGCTGCTTCCCACTCTGTTTCTGGTGAACCCTCTCGCCGCCCCCACGCCTCTGGCCTGTACCCCAGCTTGCATGTATAAAAAATAAAAAATAAATCTAAAAAAAAAAAAAACAAAACTTGCAAATACTCATTCTTTTTGATATATGTATATATAGCATTAAAAGTTAGTTTTCAGTGACAAGACATTTTCCTGATATTCAGTTGTCAATACAAAATTTAAAATGTGATAGTTTATTTTACCAATGTTTCCTCTGAGACTATAGGGACAAACACTAAACACAATTGTAACAATATTTAAATTTTTTTTAATAAGGAAAGGGAGATTCTCCCATATATCTGCTTGCCATCTAGTCTTTAATTCCCTTTCCATAAGAAAGCATTTATGGACTTGAGTCAAAAATCGGTCAGCATGTGGAAGAAAATTTCAGATACAAACAGCACTCTCATTCTTCCTCGAGGCATGGAATCTCATCTAGATGTTCTCTGAATAACCAGCATAATTTTGTGTAGTTTCTGTAACATCCTTCTTTGAATGTTTTTGGGGATATCTCTGTCTTTTTCCCTCTCCCTGAGAGCAGCATGTATTTTCTAAGCAATGATGCTGCTGCTGCCATTTGCAATATGCTTGTCTGTCAAGCCTCAAACCCGTTCTCTTTCTTTTCCAGCTGGCTAACCCCAGGTTCAATTCAGGTGTCACAGACTCCTTTTTATTTTTACTTATTATTTTTTTTAAAGATTTATTTATTTATTTATTTTTAAAAGATTTGTTTATGCATACAAGCTGGGGTACAGGCCAGATGCACGCGGCAGCGAGAGGGGTCACCAGAGACAGAGTGGGGAGCAGAACAGGCAGATCGATGGAAATACACTGCTGAGGGGAGCAAAGGGGGAGGCAGGAGAGATCTTGGGAGGGCAGGAGAGGTCTGCCCCACCATATTGGAATCTCCCTGGCCGGGCGTGGAACTCGCGTTGCAGCTGCTGACAGCTCCACAGTGCAGCACTTAACCGCTGTGCCACCAGGGAGGCCCGATTTATTTCTTTATGTATACAAGCTAGGGTATAGGCCAGAGGTATGGGGGGAAGGGTAAGAGGATTCACCAGAGACAGAGTGGGAAGCAGATCAGGCAGATCCACTGAAGCACACTGCAGAGGGAGCAGCAAGGAGACAGGAGAGGTCTGCTGCGCCATGTGGGAAGCTCCCTGGCCTGGGAATCGAACTACTGCTGCAGTGACTCTGGGTAGCTTCATAGTGCTGAGACTTAACCTGTTGCTCCACCAGAGAGGCACCACAGACTCCTATTTAGGAGAGACCTTGCACCCTCCCTTCCTGGGCAAATTCTGAGTCCTTCCCAGAACCCCTTAGCTCCTGGGTCTAGTTGGTGTTGGATTCTACACTCCCCTACTGTAATTCTGCATTACTTGCCTTTCTCTCTAGGTTGTTTGTGAAGGTAGTCTTGTTCACTGCTATCTTCACAGTGCCCCCAAACAGTGCCCTGAAATATAGCAGTACTCAATTAACATTGGTGGGATTATTAAAGAAATGAAAGTTCTAATAAAGAATGGTCAGGCGATGAGGTGTAACAGAGGCATAAATTAGGAAAAACCTGTGAAATCTGATTAGCAGTTGGGTTAGTAATGCCAGTCGACTACATAGCTCCCCTCCATGGGAAGTGAGAAAGAAGACATCAGTGGTCTGCACATTTAGCGTTGGAAATGACTTCCTTTAAATCTGTCTCTCCCTTTCATCTCCATTAAAGAGCCTCCCTGGATCTATAATAGACAAGAATATAAAAGCATCATTCTCTTTCTCATCCCATCTTGTTTACTCAGCAACCCCAGCCCCCGCCTTTGCCTCAGCCCACATGTTCTCTGTTAATAAGAGTTAGGAGAGGCCAACCTCACCCAGCACAGTTTCCCCCCTTTCTTTTCTCCTCAGGGAGGCCACAACCAACTGCCAGAACTCTTGAGTGAAAGGCCTGGCCTGCTTTGGGAGCTTCTGGGGGAGGGTGAAGACAAAGGTGACATCCAGGCCTCCAGTGTCTCTGAGAGTCAAATGGCCTCAAGTGTTTTCAAACCAGCAAGCCGCTCATTTAGAATTTGGTGATAAGCCATGGGCCTCATTTGGGGAAATTTAGAGGCACATTTTAAGGAGTAAACATATTTACTATAACTGGAAATAGTGCCAAATTCTGTGTCTTTGGAAAAGTCAGTAAAGCAGACACACCCTGGTGCCTTCTAAGTGAATTAATGTACTGTATTCTGTTGGAGAGTCATTTCTCTCTTCATCTTTAATTCCTGCCCCGAGGAGCCATCTGTACTCAGAGAGTTGTGCACAGGATAACTCCCTGTGGACGGGGTCCTTCGTGCTCAGCCCTCCATGAATGACCCTTTCATACTCTGTGGCTCCCTCTGCTTTTCTGACCAACCAGAACTTAACGGGCATAGAAATTTCTAGCAGCAGAAAGGTTCATACAGATATAAAAACAAAAGGCAATGGTTGAATTTTCTGTTTTTTTGGTGGTGGTTGTGGTTGTGGTGTTTTTTCAAAAGGGAAATGCGGTGTATTAATCCATGATATAATATTATTTTCCTCAGGACCTCATGCTTACCTTTGAAAAAGACAGATTGAAAAATCAAGTTATTTTAGGGCTTTGGGGGAGGAGCATTGCATAAATTCTTTCAGTGAGGCAAAGTTCTAGAATCTAGGAAAAGTTAATGCCTTCCTATGGTGAATGGTGTATTTCCTTCTTCCCAAAGGCTGAGGCCCAATGCTTGATTTAAAAAAAACAATCAATTAAGTAGCTGGAGTCATGCTGTCTATCAATATGATTGGCAGTCAACTATACCAATCAATGGGCTTATTTACATTTGAATCTCTTCCTGATTTTGTATAGTCTTTAGAGACACTTTCTTTTAAGATTTTTATTATTTTGTTTATGTGTTATAAATACTATTATAGGAATAAATCAGAAAGTATAAGAAAACATATTGAAGGGAAAAAACCCACGATGTTACCACCCAGAGACTTACAAAGACCATTAACATAATGGCCTGTTTCCTTGGAGAATTTTTTCAAGCCTACTTTTTGATTCCCGCCTGCCCTGCTTCAGTAAGGTTTTTTTTTTTCCCCCTTTACCCAGTATTTTTGCCAACAAAAGAGAATCTTTGTTGTGGCCCCATCTGAATGTGAATAAAATCATCCAGCTGTCATTTCTCCTGTGGCACATAGTAGGCACAAAGGAAAAGTTTGTTTACTAAATATCATTGATTATTTCCAGAGATTATAGAACTAATTCTTCACTAACTGGTGCTATTCATCAGCTAGACCAAATGAGATATGAAATTGAATGCACATTAGAAAGAATATGGAGGAACTGTTAATAAGTGTGATTTTTAATAATTGGTTGGTAGTTGGGATGAAGAAGATAAATTAAAAATTACTGAATTCCTCTTTTCTTACCGGAACACTTCTGGTAAGGGGACGCCAAACTATGCTCAAATTCAAGCTTGTGCATTTGGCTTCCACAATACATGGCCCCTAGACCTACTAAAAGTCTCCCTTAAGAACCAAGAAATAACCTTTATGTTATATAGAATGAAATTTGGGGTTCTGAGTTTCTAATTCATGACTCTTATTTAAGTTCCTACACAAAACCCAGCATTCAGTTTTTGTAGCACCTCCACTGTGTTTCAGCATATCCTTTTCAAATCACTCACCAGACAGCATCCTACAGCTCTCATTCATAAAGTCCAATTATAAGACAAGAAATGTCAGGAATATACACTTTGAGAGTGGGAGGGAAACAGAACAGTACATTGTGACTTTGTAAGAACAGCCATGCATTTCCTCTGGGCTTGTTTTCAGTTCCTTTGTCAGCTGATTACATGGTCTTTTATAATTTCTCATCTACAGAATGGAGCTATTTGCTTGTGGATTATTTGAAAGACACAGGCTTATGCAAAAGAAAAACGAAATCATCGTGAGGCAGAATGATATTTCTGGCTAGATGTTTTCGCATTTCTCTTTCTTAACACAATTATGAGAATATAACTTATGATAGTGACTCTTGAGATATATGAAACGAGTAAATGTTCAGTCTTAATGTAAATGTGATGTTACATATACATTTGTTATTGATAAAATATTTGCATTTTAAAATTGTTATTTATATAGTTCAATTTATCAATAAATTAATTGCTTTTCATGTCAAGAAGAATGCTATCTTACTTGTGTTTTGTTTTCAAAGCATATACATTGTGCTTCTTTTTTAAAAAAAAGATTTATTTATGCATACAAGAACTGGGGTGTAGGTCAGAGGTGTGGGTCGTGAGAGGATTCACCAGAAACAGAATGTCTGGGGAGCAAAACAGGCGTAACTACTGAGGTACACTGCTGAGAGGAGCAGAGGGTGAGGCAGGAGAGATTTGCTGCCCCATGTGGGAAGCTCCCTGGTCGGGTATCGAACTTGTGCTGCAGTGGCCACAGATCGTTTCATAATGATGAGACTTAATCCGTCGTGCCACCAGGGAGGCCCCCTACATTGTGCTTCTTGATTCCTACACCAGTTGTCTTGGATTAGGTAGTAGTTTGTGGTTTACAAAGTGTTCACATGCATCATGTTACTTAATTCTTGTACCATTCCCCAAGTGCAGAAGTATTTTGGAGTTTAAGAGTCTCATGCTCTACCGACTGAACTAGCTAGGTACCCCTATTTTGGGCCTTAAGTTCTCATCTGAGGTTTTGTCATTCCATCCTACTCCACAGATAACTTTCTTTTTTCTGCCTTGTATCTTTACTTGCTTACCTTTTGAGACTTAGCTCAGGGTTACTTCCTTGATGAAACCTTTTCCTAATAAATTGATTTGAAATGACCTCGTCATCTTTTTCTGTGTGCCTTCACTACTCTATAATTCAATTTTATAGGAAGTTTAAAAAAATCTAGTAATTAAAAAATTCATGTTGCATACAGCTACATTCTTTTAAGATTATTATAAAAATCTCTTAGCCTTGTGAGTCAATAACCACTTCAAATAAAAAGTAAAAAACACTTTCCGTGCTATCTATAGAGGTTCATGTTGTATCACTCTGGGTTCGATGTTCTCAAATTCCTTGCAGCAGGAACTTAACGTAGGTGGCACCGAGCTTGGCTTCCAAATGGAATGTTACATCTACAAAAGGAAAAGTGATGGCACCTATATCACAAACTTGAAGAGAACCTGGGAGAAGCTTCTGCTGGCAGCTCATGCCATTTTGCCATTGAAAACCAGGCTGGTATCAATGTCATATGGTCCAGGAACACTGGCCAGCGAGCGGTGCTGAAGTTTGCTGCTTGCTCTGGAGCGACTCTCATTGCTGACCACTTCACTCCTGGAAACTTCACTGACCAGATCCTGGCAGCTTTCCAGGAACCAAGACTTTCAGTAGTTGCTGATCCCAGGGCTGACTACCAACCTCTCCCAGAGGCATCTTACGTTAACCTGCCAACCATTGTTCTGTGTGCTCAGACTCTGCTCTGAACTGTGTGGATAGTGCATCCCCTGCAACGATAAGGGCGCTCACGCAGTGGGTGTCATGTGGTGGATGCTGGCCCGGGAAGTTCTGCGCATGCCTGGCACCATCGCCTGTGAACATCTGTGGGAGGTCATGCCTGACCTCTACTTCTATAGGAATCCTGAAAAGGTTGAAATGGAAAAGCAGGCTGTTGCTGAGAAGACTGTGACCAAGGAGGTATTTCAGTGTGAATGGATGGCTCTAGCTCCTGAGTTCACTGCTACTCAGCCTGAGGTGGCAAATGGGTCTGAGACCTGCAGATGCCTTCTCTGCCCATCCAGCAGTCCCCACTGAAGGCTGGCATGCCCCGCCTGCCGCTGAAGACTGGGCTGCAGATCCCACTGCTCAGCCACCGAATGGGTCAGAACAATCACTGAGTGCTTGTCCACTGTTCAGCTGTTCAGCTGTGGTCGTTTAGCTGCTCTTCCAGAGACTTAAAAATGAAAGTAAGGTTGGCAGAAAATAAACAGTTTTAAAAGTTGAAAAAAAGTTAAAAACAAACAAAAAACTTGTAGTCTTCCATGTCAGGATATATAGATTTTCATGATTCTTTTAAAATACTGTATAGTATTTTACACAATGAGTCTTCTATACCAGTACCATTCAATTAAGCTTTCTGTGGTGACGGGAAAGTTCTATGTCTATCCTGCCCAGTTATCACTACTGGTATCCCATGCTCAGTTATCCCATGTGGTAATTGAGACTTGAAATGTGATTAGTGCAACCAAGAAATTGCATGGTTATTTTAAATTTATTTTTTTTAAAGATTTATTTATGCACACAAGAACTGGGGTGCAGGCCAGAGGTACGGGGTGGTGAGAGGTTTCACCAGAGACAGAGCGGGGAGCAGAACAGGCAGATCGACTGAAATACACTGCTGAGGGGAGCAGCAGTTGAGACAGGAGAGGTCTGCTGCGCTATGTAGGTTAGCTACCTGGCTGGGGATTGTATTGGTGCTGCGGTGGCTGCTGGTATCTTCATATTGTGGAGACAACCCCTTGTGCTACCAGGGAAGCCCTAAAGGTATTTCTGATATGAAAGAATGCATTAAATTGTGCAACAAATAAACATGTTTATGTCAGCATTTATTACAATAGCCAAATATTGAGATCAATCCTATACTTAATACCTAACAGTATTTTGTGATCCTCCATATAATGGAGGTCAAAGTTGATGTTAGGAATGACAATGAAATTGCAATTTATTGAGGTGAAAACAAACCTATGGTATATTTGTGAAAAGTTACTAAATGAAATGTATGATATGGTTCCTTTTTCATAAATATGCATATATTTGTTTGTGATTTGGTTTAGTGGTAAGTCAGTTTACCTGATTGAAAACTTTGGAGTCAGACTAATCTGGGTTTGAATCCAGGCTCTGCCACATTATCGTATGTGTGACTTTGGATGCACAGACTTTGGAAAAGTCTCTAACCTCTCTAAACTTTGGTTTCCTCATTGTTAAAATGGGATTATAATATTTACATCTTGTGGTTGTTAAGTAACATATGTTACTAAGTAACATATGTACTTAGTATATATGTACATACATAATAAATGGTAGTTGTTGTTTTTCTAAGACTAGGTGTAGAGATAAGTCAGCGATGATATTACAAGATAATATTCCAAGATGTTGAAAGTTATCATTTCTCAGTTGTAGAGTTATGGTTGTTGTTGTGGTTTAATTAAGTGAATTAAAAGTGAGTAAATTCTATATGGACTAGACTAGAAAAGTGCTAAGATAATACACTGTAGAGCAGTGTAGATAGTGATCCCATCTATGCTATAAAAAACACTACTTCTGGAAAATAACTGTGGGTGCCTAGCAAGGAGGGGCAAGAAATCTTTTTACTTTTACTTTATGACTTTTAATTCTGTTTTTAGTTTTTATTATGATTTTATTTTAAAATTGTAATTAGTTGTTAAAATAATAGGTACTCTGAGATCTTGCAACAAAAAGAATGATAAAAAGAAATAAGAGGACCTCGCTGGTGGTGCAATGGGTTAAGCGCAGCACTGTGGAGCTGTCAGCAGCTGAGTTTGATGGCCGGCCAGGGAGATTCCCACATGGCACAGCAGACCTCTCCTGCCTCACCCACTGCTCCCCTCAGCAGTGTATTTCAGTTGATCTGCCTGTTCTGCTCCCCAGTCTGTCTCTGGTGAGCCTTCTCACCACCCCACACCTAAGGCCTGCACCCCAGCTTGTATGCATAAAAAAATAAATCTTAAAAAAATAAGAAGAAAATTGCTTTTCATTTAAGTCTACCTTAACCTAGTGTGATGAAGCATGGCTTTTAAGGCCAGTGAATGCGCTATGAAATTTCATGTTAGCAACTTTCCAATTCAAATGAAAACTGGTAGTTCTGCCACTGTATTTTTTTTTTTAAGATGTATTTATTTATGCATACAGGAGCTCGGGTATATAGGTCAGAGGTGTGGTGGGGTGGGGGTTGGTAGAGAGGATTCACCAGAGACCGAGTGAGGAGCAGAACAGGCAGATGGAATGAAATACACTGCTGGGGGAGCAGCGGGCAAGACAGGAGAGGTCTGCTGCGCCATGTGGGTTAGCTTCCTGGACAGGGATCGAACTTATGCTGCAGTGGCTGCTGGTAGCTTCATGGTGATGAGGCTTCACCCCTTGTACCACCCGCTGCCACTGTATTTTTATGACCACTATAGTTTTATGGCAGGATATTTATGTAATGCTGTATTTTCTTTACTAAGACACTGTTACTATTTATTTAACTTTGAGTTAAACTTTTATTATTTTTTTTATTGAGATAAAAATGAGAAAGGTGAGAAAACTTTGTTTAGAAAGAAATCTAATCAGTCACCATTTTCTTATATTCAACAGCGTTACATACATACAGATATGAAGCTTCCCCTTCCCCATAGATCAAGTTCAATAGACTTGTTTTTTCTTACTATAGGAATTGTAGGTATTTATTGCAGAAAAAAAAAACCCACACAATATAAGACCACCCCAGAGAATCAGTTAATATATAAATGTAAAACCACATCAGCTATGCATGCTATGTTCTTTTTTATATCACCTTTAATAAGTGTAGTTATGAATGTACTAGTATTTATATAACCAATGCCTATCAGTGGACATCAAGATTGTCTCCAGATTTTTGCTACTATGATGAACATTATCACTGGATATTTGTGCACAGCTGTAACTATTTCCTTGGAATAAATTCCTAACAGTGTGACTGCTGAGCTCAAATAAGAATTTAGGGTTTTGTTGTGTGTCAATAAACGAATGTTGAAAAGAAGTAGTCAATGGTTGTGAATTTGGCAAAGAGAAAACATTTTTGGAGGAGGTATCCACGTCTTTGAAAATTGAGTTGATAGATGGAATAACAAATAAATGTCTTAAGACAATTTGAATCAGGAGAATCAAAGGGGTGTGAGAATCTGCACATTCTTCTGAACAAGATGCAGTAAGTACTCAAGGAGGCTTAACCTCATTAGTACAGCCAGTTCCTGGTGCTGTTCTATGGTGTATTTTGTAAAAAAGATATTTAAAACACAGAAAAAGAACAAGTCTTTGTTCAGGTAGAAGTCTCCTCAAATTGTGACTGTTCAGAAACAATTCCTCTCTCAAATAGTTTAGGTCTTACCTTCTTCATGAAGTATTCCTGACTCCTGAGGATGTGTTAACACATAATGTTTCTTGTCTTCATTCCCATATTCAAGAATAATTATGAAACCACTATGTGTTAGTCATTATGCTTGTTGATTAAATTAATCATTACAAATATCATGGGATGTGGTTTTAATCATCCTCATGAAATAACTTGCTACTGAGATACAACGAAAAGACTGAATAACCCAGAAAGCAAGCAGATTCTTAACGTTTCCCCAATTACGTTTAAATCTATTTTTTTCAAAGAAGTAGGGAAAGTCAGAAGGGGAAAGTCAGCATGTAGAAAAGTAGAGGGAGAGTGAAAATGAAAAGAAAGAGTAGTGGATTGGGAGACAGCTGGGAAGGGGTTCAGTGTGAATGTCAGTGCTGGCATAGAGTTTCTAGAGAAAGGAACAGGAGAGAAGTTAGGAAGGATATTTGGGTCTGGGATCTTAAATGCAGAAGTACAAGTTACAGTTCTCAGAATATAGTGAAATTCAACAAAGGCAGTTGCACTGTACAATATGTTGGAGATTTAAAGTGTCCTTTGTTCAGTGGTTTGTTTCTTTGGCCAAGCTGTAAGTCCTAGCCCTGTAAAACCAGTGGTAGTTTCCTCTGAGTTCATCTTCACATCTGCAGCATCGAGAACAATGCTTGGCCTGTGGTAATGCTATACAAGTCCTTCTCATCTACATTCAGATATTTTCTCAGAGAAACATTTTCCAAAAATCCATCTCTTTATCTCCTTCCTCACCCAATCCCATACCCTGGCTCAGTTCTGTTATTTTCTTTTTTAGCTCCATATTTTTTCCCTCAAAACATTTACTTCTGTATATAACTATATTTATATTTGTGCAATTATTTATTCATTATCTATTTCTCCATGTACATAGGTGTGGACACTGGTTGTGACCTTATTGCATGCCTAACAATGAACAAGATACCTCGTCGTTAGTAGATAATAAATTAACTTTTGTTGTCACTATGAATAAAGACCACCAGATTTCTGGCCTGGATAACTGCTAAGTGAAGCTTTAACTAAGGTGAGGGATGCAAGATAAGGAACATACCTGACTGAGGCCAGAAAAAGGAAGACTTGGAATATTAAGAAAGTTGTAGTTCAGGAAGTTCCAATGACAAGGCCAGCAGGGATTTAGAGTTGTGGAAAGAGATCTAGTGTGGAAACAGAATCAGAGGGTATCAGTATATCCCTTTGGGGTCACAGTCTAAATACTGCCTAACTTCTCAGGCAGCATTGATCATCCAAACTAGGTAGGGCGTCTTCATAGACACTCCTACCGCACCCTGCCCTTCCCTGTACCATCTACCAGCACCCAAAATTGTTATGGCTACTTACTCACGTAAACCCCTCACTTGACATCAGTTTTTTGACAATAGGGACTGTGTTGTCTAGTTCCATAGCTGTATCTATAACATTCAATCCAGGGCCTTACCCATAGCAGAGGTTAATTTTTTTTTTTTTTGACTGAGTGAACAAATGATTGATGAGACTCAAGGGAGAACAACTGTATCTTGGGCAGTACAAGCAGCAGTATGTGGCCTGGGCATGAGAGAGTATGGGAGAGGTGTGCTGGGTGTGCTTCCCAAGGGTTCTGGATTTTACCAGAGAGGCAGAGAAGAGCTCTGGGGGCCTCTGAACAGTAGAAAATATGTCTTTTGGATTTGTGATTCAGAAAGATCTCATTTAATCCTCTTCCCAACTTGTTGAGCTAGCTATTCTTATCTCCCTTTTACTGATAAGGAAGTGGCCTTAGAGAATTTGAGCAACTTGTTCAAGGCCACCCAGCTAGCAAGTAAGTGGAATTAAGAATGGTGAAGCCCATTCTTTTTCCATCCCTTCCACCTACTTCTCAACCTTTTGTAGCAATAAGAATTCCTATTACAGCAAACCAGGGGCCTAGATAAACTGGCCAGGTCTTTGCCTGCCTAAGTCAGAGCCAGACCTTGTAGTGCTCAATTCCTTCAGTGATTCAGAGATGAAAAAAAGACAAGTACATTTGATTTCACATGATGCATGGGGAATTGCTGCTATTTGAAAATTGTTTCAATATTTGTATCTTGCTGCACCTTCTGTCTGAGATCACAAGATGTTATACAGGTTTATCTTGGCACAAGGTCAAAGGCAGAGGTCTGTGGAAACCCTGAAGATCCCCATAGGAGGCCGAATGCTGAGTTCTATACCAAAAATAGAGTGTCTTCTCTTGCTGAAATCTTCCTCTAAGACTGCTTAGGAAAAAAGAGCTACATTTTCAAAATAGCAATTATGTGCCAGGTGTGACTGCCACTTGTTAAATATGTGACATCACAAAGCCTCAGTTTATTCAACTATAAAATAGAACAAATTTCACCTTTCTCAGATGTGGAAAGAGGATTAACTGGGAGAAAGAAGCGCTTGTAAAGAACTTAGCACAACACTAAATATATTAGAAGTATTCAATGCGTGTAAGTTATTATTATCACTATTGTTGCTTAACTCTTACAACAACATCCTCTTCAGGCAAATGCATTACTACTCCCTTTGACATAGGAGGAAACCGTGAATAACTTGACCAAGATCTACCAGCTAATAAAGCTGTTAGGATTTAAATTCAAATTTGATATCAAAACTGTTATTTTTTTCAACAATATTTACTCTTCCTTAATTTAAGGAGAAAAATAAATATGGGAAATACTCAGGGATTCTTGAATTGAGGGAATGTAATGAAATGTCCTAAGATACCAGCTAAGAGCCTCTTGCTTAAATTTCCGAGACTTTTTTGACAGTCTTGCTTGAATTGAAGATAAAACAGTGGAACTGAGGCAGATTCCACATTATCCTGAATTTAACCAGCGCCTTTTCTCCAAGCTTTTGAAATAACTCATTATTTCAACTAAGATAGTGAAAGTGTATTCTGAAAGTATAGTGTTAACTTTCACTATACCCCTTCTTTTAATAGAGGAACAAAGAGGAAAATGAGGTTCTATCATTTGTCTGATGAAGCCCAAGTAGCTAACATAGAATATGCATGTTTTAACTAAATAAAGATTCTGGATATCACCAACTTTGCCTCATTCTTTATTTTCAGTTTTTTCAATTGATAAACAGTGCATTTTGTTTTTAGCTTTACATGCTATTACAAATAAGAGAAGCGATAACTGGATAGTTCATTGCTATTTATGAAAGTGATTTTGCACACATGATTTAATTTTATTCTTACAAAAAACTGCGAGATGTTTATTCAAATTCTCTTTTCACAAATGGGGAAGCAAGGCTCAAATTGGTTAAGGGGATTGTTCAAGATCATTCAGGTGAAATTTAGAGCTAGAATCTAAGCCTAATCTCTCTAGATGCTGGATAAGAGCATGGGCTTCAGAGCCAAAGTGCCTGGCTTCAAACCTTGATTACACCCTTGACCTGAAGTAGATGACCTTGCCTCAGTTTCCTTATCTGTGAAATAGGGATGACAACAATATCTACCTCAATGGCTATTCTAATAAAAAATGAACAATTATGTGTAAAGTAGGTAGACAATCTCATGGTTATAACCTGTCCTGTTGTGACATAAGGATAAACTGTTATTACTACTATGACTCCAAACCCTGATTTGTTCCATTATCTTGCTGTAGATGTAAACAGTACTTCATACATGAATTGTCCACAAATTAATAGAAATATCTGAATATAGAGAAAGGTTAATTCAAGACCTTAAGAAGAATAAAATTATTTTAAATAGACTTAGTGAATTGAAAACAAGTAAATCGCTAACATAAATATTAGGTCCACAAACAGTAAACGGGGAAACAGATCAGACTATGATTTTTCCTATATATGATAAGATGGGTTATTTTATTATTTTGCTTCTAAAATTATGCATTTCCAATAAATATTTAGGTGCTATTAGAAATCAGCTTTGCCCTTTTCATACTCACTCACCATAGGTTTCTTACCCATGTAAACAACTCACAGTTGTATACAACTCCAGTCATTCCTTAGAGATGGAATGGTCACTTTGCAATTGGACTGATTTTTGCGTATTGAGCCCACATTTATAGATATCTCTGAAATTTAGCATATTAAATGTCCTGCCTTGTACATGTTATGTGTGATTTCACAGAAAACATCATCTCTTTAAGAATTTAATTAGAGGCAAATTAAGCAAAATCTTATCTTGTAAATATTAGGGAAAATAAGTGTCTCTTAGATTTCAGGTTGTATTCCTAAAAGAAGATTAAAAATGTGGTCACTGATTTTTGTATGGGCCTTTTCTTAAAGTCAGAGATTTGCTTTATGTGTTTAATGTCTTCAGCTAAGTTAAAAAGGGAGATTTTGAATTCAGCTTTATACATGATCCTGGATTCAGAGTATATACAGTATGCTCATTCATTCATTTATTCCACAACATTTATTGCGAACCTGCCATGTGCTAAGTACTATATTCACAGATTTCATTATAATAGCAAAAAACTAGAATTTATCTAACTGTCCATTATAGGAGAATGCTGAAATAAATATACAGTCATTGAAACTGTGTTATAAATGACATTTAAAAGCATGCCATTTAAATATGGAAAGATGTATAATGCTAAGTGAAATATGAATAGTAAAGATATGTGTGATCTTAAATTACAATTGGAAGAATATAAAATAATAACAGAGATGCTTATCTATTTTTCCTGTAAGCTTGGGTAGAATTTGCAATGTGTAGAGATAGTACACATATTACATAATATTTATATAAAACTATGTAACTTTATAATTTCTGAAAGTATAAAATTCATTAGGGGCCTCCCTGGTGGTGCAACATGTTAGCGCAGCGCTGTGCTGTGGAACATTCGTAGCTGTGGTTCAAGTTCGATGCCCGGCCGGGGAGAATCCACATGGTGTGGCAGATCTCTCCTGTCTTGCCCGCTGCTCCCCTCAGCAGTGTATTTTGGTGGATCTGCCTGTTCTGCTCCCCACTCTGTCTCTGGTGAACCCTCTCATAGCCTCACACCTCTGGCCTGCACCCCAGCTTATATGTAAAAATAAAATAAATATATATATATATATTTTTTAAAGATTTATTTATTTATACAAGCTGGGGTACAGGCCAGAGGTGTGGAGTGGCGAGAGACTTCACCAGAGACAAAGTGGGGAGCAGAACAGGCAGATCAGAAATACACTGCTGAGGGGAGCAGCAGGCAAAACAGGAGAGGTCTGCTGCACCATTTGGGAAGCTCCCTGGCCAGGGATCAAACTCGTGCTACAATGGATGTGAATAGCTTTATAGTGCAGAGTCTTAACCCGTTGCACCACCAGTGAGGCCATATAAGATTTATTTTAGAAAATAAAAATAGTATTTAAATACTCAGTGCAAATATGTATGTCTTCACATAAGAAAGTGCATGCATATATATGTAGTTTTTAAAGAAAAAAGCATTGCATAGAGGAACATATATTAAATAATCCTATATTATTAAAAAAAGTTAAATAACATAGAGTAATATTCATGAAATTAAGTCTGGTAAGATAAATGACACATTCTAAAAATGATAATACTTATAGATGGAATAATATAGTTTGAGTAATTTTAATATTTAACCCAGCCTTTGTCTTTTGATGAATTTTTGTTTTAAAATGAACACGCATTTTTTTTTTTTACTAGAAGAAAACAGAAGACAGCATAAAATTGATTAAATTGAAAGTCAAGCAAAGCAGACCTGTATTTATCTGACTCCTTTTGAGTGCTATGCACTGTGCTAGCAAGGAAAGAAGACCTGCACTCAGGCCCCAGGAAGGTGAGGGACACCACAGGAAAAACATGTTTCTCGCCTACGAGGTTCCAGACAGTCTGCTAGAGTTACATACTTTATTTTGTATACATATAGCACTGCTAAATTTAGGTTTATTTATACCTATTTTAAAGATAAAGTAAAAGGACACAAAGGAAGGGATAGTGGGTCCTAGTCCTGTCTTGCTTCAAAAAGAGACATTTAAGGCTGAGAGAAGCAAGAAAAAGATAACAGTCCTGCCAGTGCTTGCAAATTGGTGACTTGTTTGGTCAATGTAGTTTGCAGATGAGATTACCAGCACAAAGATCTTTCAAAAAATTAAAGTCTAAATTTTTGAACTCAGGCTCATAGAGTAGTTATAGACAAAATGTCTATACCCAGACATTTTAGTTTTAAATCTTGGGTTTGTGCTTCAATTAAAAAAAACAAAAAGCAAAGGCCTTCCTGGTGGCGCAGCGGGTGAAGTCTCAGCATTATGAAGCTTTCTACTTCTCACATGACGCAGCACAGACCTCTCCTATCTTGACCCCTGCTCACCTCAACAGTATACTTCAGTAGATTCGCCTGTTCTGCTCCCCACTCTGTTTCTGGTGAATCCTCTCACCACCCCACACCTCTGGCCTACACCCCAGTTCGTATGCATAAATAAATAAATCTTTAAAAAAATCATGGAGCTAATAATAGTATATGTCTCATACAGTTTTTGTAAAGATTAAATGAGTTTAGAAAGACAAAATATGTTTCTCATAATACCATATGTTAAGAGCTCAGTTTGGCTTTTTTCTACTGCTTATTCAGTTATTTTGTGTAAATGGAATCATACTACACGAGGACAATATATATCCAACTTCTTTCACTTAGTATAATGTTTTTAAGGCTCATCCACGTTGTAGCATGTGTCAGCACTTCACTCTTTTTTACGGTTGAATAATATTCCATGTTATGGATTTACCACATTTTGTTTACCTATATTTTAATTGATGGACATTTGAAATTTGATATTTTTTCTGCCCCCAAGTTATGGCCATCCTAGAGGGAGTGAAGAATTATTTCATTATGGTTTTGATTTACTTTTTCCTAAGGCTAATGAAGGAGAGAGCACGTTTTAACATATTGTTGGTTATTTGTATCTGTTCTTTGGAAAAATATCTTTTCAAGTCTTTTGCACATTTTTAAATGAGATTGTGATTTATTGTTGAGTTGAGAATATTCTTGATTTATTCTGGATATTGTACCCTTCTCAGATGTATGATTTGCAAGTAATTTCTCCAGTTCTATGGCTTGCCTTTTCACTCTCTTGATAGTGTCCTTTGAAGAACAAACATTTTATATTTTGATTCCTGTATTTTTAAAATGTATCACGAAGATGTGTTTAAGTGTTATGCTACTAAGCTCCATTGTCCCATAAACTGAGATTTTTCCTGCACAACTTAGCATAGCATGGTATCTTTTAGGAACACATATATCTCCTTATAACCAAACTGGAAAAAGACCAGGTGGGTAGAGAGCTTGGCTCTTTTGGATAACTAGAAATGGTTCAGCATTGCTGGGTTATACACTCTTCATAGGTGCTCAGATCAGAACTAGCTTTCAGTGAGCTCTAGCTATGTGTCAGGCAGGCACTTTTGAGAGCACTTGCTATAAATACTAATGACATAAACACTAATGATAACACTTGGAGGCTGGCCCCATTTGAAGATGTTGTATAGATCAGAAACTGGGGTGTAAAGATTTGAGGGAACCTATTCAAGTTTGCACAAGGATAAGTGGTAGAGAAAGCATCTGAACCTAAGCTGTATATTCTTAATTAGAACCCAGGACAGAAGTTGTTTAGTTTTTATTTTCTCTGAAGATTATCTGGGGATGAAATTATCCCTTATAACAACAACAGATTGTTTTTCTTTTGAATCATTTACCTTTCTCCTTTTAAATCTTTTGTACCTATTTTTAAATTTTTGACTGACAAATAATTACTAACATGGTATGGCAATACATTTGAAGAGGTGTGAACTTGTATTACTAATACATAGGCAATGTGGTAAGTCAATGTTACTTCAATAAAAAATTAAAAATTGTTCACTCACAAATACTGGATAAGAGCTGCTTAGTTTAGTGTTTATAAGTCAGATACACTTGACTGATTCTAATCTTGGTAACTGTGTAGCAATTTTTCAGCCTCAGTTTCCTTTCCTTAGCCATTTTGCTATTCCTTAACAGCTTCTCTTGGATATTTAATATATATCTTTTTTTTAATATATATATTTTTATTGTTATTTATAGTAAATTTGTATTCCCCTTGGGTAACCCACCACCAATTCACCCGTAATCCATCTCTGTGGTCCCTTGTGTCCTTTTCTACTCCATTTTGTGCCCTTATCCTCCCCCTCCCCTCCCATCTTTTAACAAAACAGAGCTTTTGATTTCTAGTCTCTCCTCCCCAGTCCCAAGCTACTATCAGCTCAATCACCACCAATTTCCAAGCCATGCTCAAGCCAGAACATCAGAATCATCCTTAATTAGTATACTCAGTAAGACCTCTTAATTTGACCTCTAAATAACATCTCCAATGCATCTACTTCTTTTCATCCTCCTCTCTACCTTCTCACCCCAGTCCAAGCAACCAATATCTCTGATATTTTATCTGTTTCATTATCTTTTGCTTTTCTTTAATATACTCACTACAGGAATTAAAGTAAAGGTCTTAAAATTTTATTTGGACCAAGCTAACTTCCCTGCTTAAAACACTTGAATGACTTCTAGCTCAGAGTAAAATCTAAGCTCCTATTGTATCCTAATGAGTTACTACATACCAGGGCTGATTTTTTCAATTTCATTTCATACCACTCCACTCTACTCACTGTGTTCCAGCCATTTTGGCCTCATTTCAATCCCTTAAATAAGTCAGTTCCTCTCCACCTTTTGCCTTTCCCATCTTTCAGATGTCAGCTCAAGTGTCATCTTCTCTGAGAGGATCCTCTTGATATTCGGGTGAAGGACAGTCTCTCCCAAATAAACTCTCTCCTTCAGTCTGTTTAGATCTTTTGCAACAATGATCTCAATGTGCTTTCATCTTGTTTACTTACTGTTTTTGTTTTTAATCACTCCATTTTCAAGGTTATTTTTTGCCTACTGCACTGCCATGTAATCTCCATGATAGCTACTGACTTTGTCTTAGTCAACACTAGATCCTGAAAGCTTGGCACATGGGGATATTGAATGAATGAGTGAATGATTATCTTAACTGTTAGTATTGACACAGAGAATTGAAAGAATGTCTCATAAATTTGAGGCACTACACTCGTTTCTGGTGTAATTAAGATTCGCAAAGTACTTGTTTTTAAAGAAAATGCAGAGACAAGATAGGTGAACTAATAAACTGTATGAAATATGTATATAAATATGAACAGAATGTAAGAGAAAGACATAGATAAAAGAGTAATTAAATCTGGTAGTAGAAGAGGGATGCTGGAGAAAATGTAGTTAGTGACCTCTGCTGAGCAGGATGGAAGTACTGGATAGACTGGACCAAGAGGCATTCCAGGGCAGGCGCAATGGCACAAACCAAGGTGGAGGGGTAACAAGGATTCATGATATGCTGTGGAACAGCAAGGGGCCCAGAGCATATTTGGGGTTTTGGGGAGAGTGGGTAGAGATGAGATCATAGGGTAGTCTAGATCCAGTTACAAAGGACTTGCAGGTTCAACAGAGAAATAGAATTTGTTTTACAAAACAACAAGGCACTCTCCCCTAAGCAGGAGAATGACATCTTCATTCTAGAAACATCTTAGTAGTAGCAACATGGCAATACCAAGCTTGGAGACAGGGAGTTTGATTAGGAGGAGATCTGAAATTTGGCAAAAGGTAGGTTGAGGACATGTGAGGTGCATTTTAGGTAGAGAATCCATAGGAATTTGTCCAGTTGGATATGTTTAATGGGGGAAGAAATTAAAGCACATTTTGTAGACTTAGCTTAGGGAAAAGATGATGTTGTTAATTGAGGTGATGTGGTTAATGTGTCTACCTCCCCTGTATAGATGTGGCATTTGTACCCTCTGAAACGAAGTGATTTTTTAATACAGTTGTTGAATAGTTGTTGAGAGTTGATGAAATGACACCTGAATTCTGTCTAGTGCTCCAGTATCTTCACTAGTGTTTCTCAAACAATTTGTGGAGAGTCCAGCTCTTAAAAATTTTCAAATCCTCAGCCAATATATACCTTCATAAACAAAGTAAAAATGAGTTATTAGAACAAGATATTTTTTAAAAGGGCAAGGCTTAATTTTTCATTACTAGATGCAAAATTCCCCTGACAGATTGCTGTAGAAGTTCCTAAAGGCTTATTCTTAAGATCTACAGCTATGGCTCATCAGTGATAATCACATCACAGACCAGTGCTGGTCTCTAGACCACACTTTGTGGTCTCTGGTCCTCACAATTCTGAAAAAGAACTGGGGTGTGAGCAATGAGCTTATACAAAATTGAGATGAGTTTGGCTGGGCTACCACAGAGAATGATGCAGCCATTCTATTTACCAATTGCTATTTTAATTTCTAGTGAAAGTGTTCTTTGTACTTCTCCCTCTAGTGCACAGGAAAGCTCACTGTCACATCTGCACCCAAAAAGGACCCCTTCAAGGCTGTTCTTCATAAAGAAGGAAACTAAGTCCTGCAAGAACAGTTAGTGGCCATCCTGAAGTTCAGTCCCTAGGTTATTGGATACATTCCATACATGGATTGGCAATTGGGCAGGTTTCTTAGTTCAAGATTTCTGCCTGCCAAGGGAAAGGTATGACTCTTTGCTTGCTCATTCGATCCCTCTGCAAAAAAAAGAAAAAAAAATTCAAACACTGCTTGCTGTATTAGCGCTGGAGGGAAAGAGCTAATATGCACTTACACAATCCAACTTCTACTTGCATAATCTTCTGAAGGAAACAGCAGAGTGACATTTGCACCTAATCCTTCCATGAAGCTGTGACTAAGACTGCAAACAGCAAGGGAAAGCACATAGTTGCCTGGTGTGTGGAGGCAAATGAGAGCTATTTGGGAGGTGAGGGGCCTCTGCAATAAGAGGAACACTTTTTTTTTTTTAAAGGACCTTTTACCTCTATAATCCTCAAATAAAAACACAATAAAATACCCAACTGGTGGCAAAGCTGGGATACAGGGAATAGGGCCAGGGATCTAGGGGAGATTAGGATGATGACAGGAGGAAGTAGTTAGGGGGCAGAAAGTCACAAGGGCTACAAGGCCATGAGGACCTGGCAGAAAAGGGCTGTGCTTATTTTTTCACAAGTGACGCTGAGGCTCCTCTACTGGCATCCTGTCACATCATATATGTGGTATTTCCTTGTTCCTTATTCAGCTGAGAAAGGAGGAGGGCAGTGACCTGAGTGAAACTGCTCTCAGCTCTGAAAAGCAGACGTGAGGCAAGAGCACAACAACTTACCACACTGGTGTCCTTATTCTGCCTTTGGCCAGTTCAATTCTGAATTGTCACCTTCTTTTTGCCGCTCTCTTAAATGTTGATGTGTTTTAATAAAAGTATGGCAGCATTCTGGGGGCAAACATTAAGATTTTAATTTGCCATCAGCATCTGGTTGCATTCCAGTATTTGAGTGTTTCGTGTGTCTCCATGAATTAATGGCGGCTCACCAGATATTTTGACTGGAAGAAACCTCTGAGAGACTCCCCTGGTTTACTTGTCTACCGTCACTCCTTTAGGCACACCTGAGTGGATGGTTCACCTCATTTCCTTGATCCTCCCCAGTGGACTCCTCTGAATGCAAATGCTCTCTCACCACCCCCTATCCCCCACACCTGACCTCACCTACCTGGTTATCCAGGACAGAAACTTAGGAGACACCATAGTGGATTTCCTTTTCTTTCTTCATGTCTTTATACTCATCTTTCTTTCATTGTCTCTTGCTTGGACTATGACACTTCCTGCCTGCCCTCCTCTCTCCCAAACACCTGTTGCACTAGTCTTGCCCTGCTCACACCCATCATCTTCACTGTCGTTAGGAAATCCAGCTAAAGCACATCTTTGACCACCTTAATGGGTTTATGACTCTCCCAGTGCTCGTGTAGTTGAGGAGGGAGAGCCCCAGTTTTAGTATGGTCAATAAGTTTCTTGGACCTGTTTTCTATTCCCCTTCCTAGTTTCTAGACCCTGTTCTGATGCCAGTGATGCATCAAAACAGGGGGCTTGGAGCTGCCTGCTATAGCCCGTTCCTTCCTGCTGCTGCCCTTCACTTGTCTTAGCTTCCTCCTGCGGGCTGGCCAGCCTCGGGTGTCCTCCTTCACATCTGCAGACTAGGTGTGTGAGTCCTGGTTTATCTATCATATTTATAAAATTATCTGTACATGGGCTCATCTCCTATGCTAGCTTGTGAAGTCCTTAAAAGCAGAGATTGTGTTTTTTTGATCCCTGCCTTCATAGCACTGTTTAATACTAAATACCTACAAGGTACTGAATTAGTATTCACCGAGGTGAGAGGAACATACGTTCTCTGTTTTCTCTTGCTTCCTTATTTTGCGTTTATTCCACTGTGGGAACCAATTAAACCAACACTTGTTTTCATAAACTAAGAGCATTTGCTTGTAAGAAACAATGGTCAAAAGGAGAAACAGTTGCAGTGAGAGTAATGTGTGTGTTGTGTGTGTGTAAAAACTCACGGTATGAGACTCCAGGAAATCCATGTCCTTAAATATCACCAGAACCTTTAATTATTTTGTTTTGTTATTTGTAACTTATTAATAACAAGCAACAACTACATAGTATTTAAAACGTATTTTCCCTTTCATTATCTCATTTGAGTTCACAATAGCTATGTAATAACACTTCTCGTTTTAGAGATGAAGAAAAAGAAATGTTAAATGAATGACCCAATATAATTCAGCTATTGGACTGAGTGTTCTATCTCAAGGTTTGGGGCTCAGTGATGCTGAAATCTCTTTATGATTAGGAATTGGAATGATGAGACTCTGCCACTTGGCATGTAGAAAAGTCACAAGGAATTGCAGTGAATGAATAACTTTGTCTTACTTTTTGGATTTATTAATATTAGGAGATATTTTAAAAATATTTATTTATTTTGTGGAAGAACTGGGGTGTAGGTGAGAGGTGTAGGGGGCAAGAAGATTCACCAGAGACAGAGTGGGGAGAAGAACAGGCAGATCTACTGAAATATACTGCTAAGGGGTTCAGGGGCAAGATAGGAGAGGTCTGCTGCGCCATATGATATGGGTTAGCTCCCTGGATGGGATCGAACTCAGGCTGTAATGGTGATAGCGCTGAGACTTAACCCCTTAGCCACCAGGGAGGCCCTCAGTATGAGGAGATCTTGATAGCATGCATTTAGAGACTACTTAGCACACTGGTGTGATACTTCTTCATAACCATTTTAGGATCATCTTATCTATTTAGCTATGTAAAAATTTGTTGGGATTTTGGTAGAAATTGTGTTAAGCTTTTATATCAATTTTGGGAGAATCAACATCTTTATGATGTTGAATATCTTCAATCCATCAACATAGTATATCTCTCCATTTCTTTAGATTTTCTTTGATTTATTTCATCAGTATTTTGCAGTTTTCACTATACAACTCATAGACATACTTTTATTCTAAAATTTATTTTGGAACAATCATAAATAGTATTGTAGTTTTAATTTTGGTTTTCATGTGCTTGTTGCTAGTATAAAAAATGCATCTGATTATCATGATCTTGCCAAACTCACTTATTAGTTCTAGGAAGTTTAATTGGCTTGTATTTTTGGATTTTCTATGTATCAATAGAGTAATCATGTCATCTTCAAATAGTTACAGTTTTACTTTTTTTTAAGATTTATTATTTTTTAAAATTTATGCATATAAGCTGGGGTGCAGGCCAGAGTTGTGGGGAGGGAGGTGAGAGGATTCACCAGAGACAGAGTGGGGAGCAGAATAGGTGGATCCACTGAAACTCACGGCTGAGGGGAGCAGCGGGTGAGACAGGAGAGGTCTGCCGTGCCATGTGGAAAGCTACCTCGCCGGGGATCCAACTTGCGCTGCAGTGGCTCTGGACATCTTCATAGGCTGCGGCTTAATCTGTTGCGCCACCAAAGAGGCCCCAGCTTTATTTTTTCCCTTCTGATTGCTATGCATATTATTTACATATCTTGACTGTTTGATTGGCTAATATTTCTAGCACTGTAGAATGAATGGTGATAGTGGATATCCCCCTCTTATTCCCTATGTTAGAAGAAAAGTATTGAGAACATCTCCATTAAGTATAATGTTATCATTAGGTTCTTCTTAGATGTCCTTTATCACATTGAGAAAATTCCCCTCTATTTTTAAAAAATTTTTAAAGATGAAGAGAAGTGGGAGAAACACCGTCAATTTACCTGACAAACTATCTTCTACTCATGGTGGGAGCTGATGGACTCTGAGAGGTATCAGTGTTACATGGAAAATTCAAAAGAAGCTTGGCAGATGGGGGAAGTTTCAAAAGCACAGGCTTGCATCTCTCTCTCACACACACTGCCACAGGGTTCACCATGAAACCTATGCTGACCTTCTCCTGGAAAGGTTTCCAAGACAGAAGGAGCTACTCCCAGGCTTGCTGCTCTCATTTTTATATGCTTTCTGCTATTGTGTTCCTCACTCCCTCCTACCTGGTGGCAAGAGAACACACCGAGTAAGAAAACCTTATGAAAAGACATCTGAAGAGAGCCTGTGCCCACCACACAGTCCATACAGCCAAGAAGTCTGTCTGCAGGACAAACGGTATTTCTTGTTCTTAACTAAGCAAATCCTGACATTCCAGAAAAGTTGAAGAAACCTGGGCAAACTCAGAAGAAAAAAAAAAAGATTTTACAAAGTATCTGCCTCCCACTCCTGTTAATATGGTAGATTACATCAACTGATTTTTTAAAAAATGTATTATATTTTATTAAACAAACATTGTTTTACAACACTGTACATAATTTAGGGGTATAGTTCACACTTCTTCAGATATATGTTACCAACCACATCCACCACCAAAGCATCATCCTCTATCACAGTTCTGTGGGATCCCTCTCCCCTTAACTCCCCACTTTCATATTCCCTTTTGGTAGCCTCAAATCTACAGTCAGAATTCAAGGGTTTTTTTTTTTTTTGGTTTAGTTTTGTGTGTTCCTTTGTATTCCACATGTGAATAAAGTAATCTGGTATTTGTTTTCCCCTCCCTTATTTTGTTGAGCACACTTACAGTTTCACAAATGGCAAGAGTTCATCTTTTTTTTTTTTTAATAATTGAGTAGTATTCCATTGTGCATATATGTTATATCTTCTTAATCAATCACTCATATGCTATTAGGTACTTGGTTGTTTCCCTAACTCGACTATTATAGGTTGTTTCCATAACTCGACTATTATAAATAATGTTGCAGTGAACATAGGAGTGCATACATCTCCTCAAATTGGTGTTGCTGCATTCTTGAAATAGATATCTAGGAATGGAATTGATGGATTACATGTTAGATCTATTATTTTAATATTTTGAGAAAACTCTATATTGTTTTCCATAATGGCTGGACCAGTCTACATTCCCACCAATAGTATATGAGGGTTCTTTTTTTCACTTCCTCACTAGCATTTGTTGTTTCTGGACTTTTTGATATGGGCCATTCTCATAGGTGTGAGATGGTATCTCATTATGGTTTTGATTTGCATTTCTCTGATGATAAGTGTTGTTGAACATTTTTTCATATGCTTGTTGGCCATCTGCATGTCTTCTTTGGAGCAGTGTCATTTAGACCTTCTGTCCATTCTTTAATTGGGTTATATGTTTTCTTGTTATTAAGTCATATGCATTCTTTGTAGATCTTGGATATTAATCCTTGTTGATGTATGATATGCAAATGTTTTCTCCCTCTTAGTCAGGTCTGTTTGTTTTGTTGATAGTTTCTTTCTCTGCAAAGATAAATTTTAATTTGAATTAATCCCATTTGTTTATTTTTGTTTTTATTTTCCTTTCTGTTGGAGTTTCCAAAGACATCCCTGAAGTCAATGTCATGCACAGTCTTGTCTGCGTTTTCTTCTATGTATTTTATGGATTCAGGTCTTACAACCAAAATTTTAATCCATTTTATGATAATCTTTATGCTAATATACTGGTCTAGTTTCATTCGTTCACATGTGGCTGTCCAGTTTTTCCAACACCATTTGTTGAAGACACTTTTCTTTTTTCTTTTTTTTTTAATATATATTTTTATTGTTATTTATGTCTTTTACATTTTGTATTCCCCTTGGGTAGCCCACCACCAATTCACCCGCAAGGGAGATCTATCTCCATGGTCCCCTGCGCTCTTCTCTATTCCATCCTGTGCCCTTTCCCTTCCCTCCCTCC